>BSBM01001553.1:0-225000 GCA_027924585.1 Larix kaempferi
AGAGCGGTGCGTTGTTGTTGTGAGAGATTCACTATCTTTATAATCTTAATAAATCAAAATTGATTATCTTTGATCATCTTTTATTTGAAGTGACAATAATATAAAAAGTAAACAACTGAATCAATTATTTAATATATATATATGGTGCAAAGCCTGATATTAAAAACATGTATTTGCTTGAATAAAATAAAAGTTAAATATTTGAAGTGGGTTATTTTAAAAAATAATTACTCATGAATTTGTTTTATGGTTGGTGCAAACGCTCAATTAAAATTTATTTGTAAGTGTCAATGTGGCAAAGGACTTGTCACCACCTTATTGTACTTATCAAAGTATCATACAACACTTCTCTAATTAACATATATGATGTGGCATGCCATTTCCATAAGATTAACAAATACTATCACCAATTTAATACCATATAATGTAAGTGGTGCTAATATCCCCATATTAACACCATATAATAGAAGTGGGGCTAACTTGTGGTGTTAAAGATGGACTTAAGCTAGTGATTAAAATCTAATAATGATACTAATGTCCATCAACAAATTTAATAAGCTCAACATAAAAAAATTCAATTGAATAATCAAATTTCAATTTAAATCATTTTTATTGCTAGTTTATAATATTAATAATTAAAAAATGGTTATTTTTATTGTTTGTCAATATTAAGAGTCCTAAGTATTTATTTTTTAAATAGTATTAAAAATGAATAATTGAATTAAATTGAATCACATGAATTTATTTGTTTAAATAGTGTAAAAATAAGAAATTGAATTTGTTGGAATTGTGGTGCAAAAAACTCATAAATTAGTCTTGATCATTTATTTGAATGAAAAAAATTATAAATAATTAAATTAAATTATTTACAAAATAATTATTTGTGAAATGGTTGTGCTTATGGTGAAAACCCTCATAAATAAATCCTACATGTACATGTCCATCTGACAAATAATTATTAGCACCACTTTATGGTACTTTCCAACATGGCATTTCTCTCAATATACATGAGTAAAAACACAATTTCCAATAAACATTAACAACATTTTAACACCACAAAAATATATGTGGTGCTTACATAATCAAATACACATTTTGTTGTTGAGAGGATGGATGGATTACATAATATGCTTTACAGTTCAGTCGCAGCTTTTGTTGTATGGCTTCTGAAGATGAATGTAGTTTTTTTTGTTGAAATGACATTCTATTAAAAATAAATTTACCCGTGTCCAATATCCCAAAAGCATAAAAGGGACAAAGCATCACCATCATACAACAATGGCAATTCATAAAGCTTAGTAGAGATTGTCTTGAGGAACGTGGTAGAATGATCTTGGGTTTTGTGAGGAAAAACATTGATCACTTCATGCAACATTTGCATCTTATTCCAGCAATGTGTATTATGATGTTGATCTCTGTCCCTAAAAGAATAAGATTTGGTTGGCTCCTTCTCCTTTCATTTGGATCCCTAGCATGACTATGGAGGAGAAGTCAATATAGGAGACTTAGTGGTATTTGCATGACATTTGGAAGTTTGGATCCTTTATAATACTTGAAGGGTTTGGTGTCATTGTTACTATGAAAAAACAAATCTTTATGTTAGTATCATTTATAATACTTCTTGAAGGGTTTAGTGTCATTGTTACTATGAAAAAACAAATCTTTTTTGGAACATATGTCAAGTACCTCCATGTGCAAGAGCTTGTCTTGCTAATTGATAATCCTCTGCTTCCAAGTGTTGTGCAAAATGCTCGACCACCTATTGATTTTCTGGCCTAAGCTGGGATTTGAAGTAGTTTCTTTGAAATTTGAAGCAATTTGATGCCTATCAAAAATTGTATGAACTCATTGACTTGTCAAATTCCCTCAAATATTAGAATGATTCGAAGGTTGATCTTCTACCTTTAAAAGTTCCTCCAATTGTCATCAATCTCCATGGATTCTTGTAGTTGAAAAATGTGGATTCACCAACGCTAGAAGAGGAAATGAGATGATCATCAATCATTTTGAGAAGGTCATTGTAAATCTTACTGAGTTCATCCACAACTTTGTGATGGTACTTTTTGTTTTTTTTACAATAAGCTCATTACCCTTTGTCTCTTCTTTCTGCTCAATGGAGGACATATATGCCATGAGGCTCTCGACCCCCCATTGACATTCTTGTATCCAACTGAGAAACATTTTCTCTCTGCAACTTGGCGCTATGTAATCACATTTGGCAGTTGATGGGTTCCCTCGATGAACACTTTGGCAAGATAAGCACTATCTGATACTCATAAAATTGGCAATGAGAGAATACAACACTTGGTAATCCCTTTCGCTCCAAACTCTATGAAATTTCCATCAACAACACCTTACACAATCTTGAGTTTTTTGGCAATAGTGTTGAAATTCAGTGAGAATGATAGACATTAAGTGCCAATGCAAGAGATGGAAGATGATGTGGCCATTCCACCTGAAGGCATTTATCATGATGTGGTAGCGTATTCATTAGATTCTAAGGTGATACTAATTACCTAATGGATTCATGGGATGTGCATGTTTCTTGAGTTCCATTCTTTGGTATAGAGCCAAAAGTTGGGGTCTTAAAACATAAATTTTGTCTGTTGGACTTATGGGTCATACGTGGTGCCTAATTCTTACACAAGAGCCTTAAATAATTAAGGAAAATTTAGTATATAAGTAATATATCTTGGTAATGTTGAGGTTTAACACACTACGAATAGTTGTCAAGGTCTAAGCCATGCTCTAGGGACAAAAGGGAGGGTATTAAGTGATATAGTATTTGTGTACATGGTTGATGGGCTATATTACATAGGGACAAAGAACATGACAAAAGTTTCACATAGTAAACATATTCCATGTGAGCAAGATATCATGGCTATTTTGATGTTTAGAATACCATGGATGCTTTTTCAAACATAATCCATGGTACATGGCCAAAATTCCAAGTCTTAGATCATAACATTAGTTTGAAACGTTGAAGGGTCATGCATAAGGCCCAAATACACAACTAATCCTTGCATACATAATATTTATCATGTAAGGGATATATTTTTTAAGGTATAACAATCCACGGATACTAAATTCCTAGGTCGTGGTATAAGGAAAATAGCTAATGTCTTAGGCCATATGGGTTTTCTATGAAATTGATGGGGACATATGGAACCCAAGGGAAACCTGCAATCTCTACATAAGGAATTTGTCATGTGAGTAATGTAGAAATTTCAAATGAAAAAATGGATTTTAAAGAAAAAAACATTTCACCACCCTTTAACTATAGGTTTCTCAAATCTTAACCATATGAATTTTCATCCATGGGGATTCTATGAAATATAATATAAAACAACATCATAAGTGAATGAATATATTTCAATCCTTAACAAATCCAAACTTCTAGGAAATCCAAGAGAAATGATGCTAAGTGTTTCGATAAGTTTCATCTCTCTAGGGAATCTTATCTTGCATAAACCATATTTTAAAACTCTTTATTTACAAAAATAACTACAACATTAAAAAGTCCTTATCTTCTTTAATTATAATGATGTTAATGACTCAACATAATTTCCCCTAAGTACTTATGTCAAATCCACAAGACATACAGATTGAAATTATATACCATGAAGAACATAGATGGTTGAAAATAAAATCGAAAAATTACATAATTATTGGATCAAGTGAAAATTCAATGAAAAATTCATCAATATGAATAAGATGAAGTTGTACATACAAGATCCTTATCACAGGGCTACTAAAAAAAACCAAGAAAAACCCTCGATAAACCAAGGATAATCAACAAGCATTAACCACTCAAGATAAAAGTCCTTTGAGGTAAATACGCCCCCCCTAAAAAAGTCTTGAGAATTGGATTTTTAGGGGTGGTCTTTAAACAACTAACCCAAAAAATCCAATTCTCATGACTTTTTTTTTTTGGGGGGGGGGTTAAAAACCACCTTGAAAAGGAATTTTAGGGGGAGTCTTTCAAACCCCTCCCAAAAATTCATGCCAATTGGATTTTTGGGGGTGGATTTAAAACAACCACCCCCAACAGTCCAATTCTCATGACTTTTAGGGGGGGGGGTTAAAAACCGCCTTGAAAGGACCTTTAGGGGGGGGGGGGGTCTTTCAACACCCCCCAAAAAATATCATGACAATTAGTCTTTCGAGGGTGGCTTTATAACAATAGCCCCCAAAAGTCCAAATTCCCGTGACTTTTAAGGGGAGATTTTTAAAAACCCGCCTTGAAAAGGACATTTAGGGAGGGTTTTTCAAACCCCCCCTAGAAAAGTCGTGACAATTGGAATTTAGAGGGTGGCTTTATAACCACCACCCCCAAAAGTCCAAATTTTCATGACTTTTAAGGGGGGGGTTTTAAAAAACCGTCTTGAAAAGGACATTTAGGAGGGGTCTTTAAAACCCCCTCGAAAAAAGTCACAATAATTGGACTTTTGAGGGAAGCTTTATAACAATTTCCCCCAAAAGTCCAAATTCTCATGGCTTTTGGGTGCAGCTTTAAAACAACCACCCCCAAAATTCCAATTATCATGACTTTTGGGGCGGCTTTAAAACAACCGCCACCAAAAGTCCAATTCTCGTGACTTTTGGAGGGTTTTTTTTTTAAACCTCCTTGAAAGGACCTTTAGGGGGTATCTTTCTTTAAATAGTGCCCATTAGATATGAGTGGATAGTTATTAATGTAAAAGGCTCCTCTTTACTAATTAAGGGCCACTAGGTAGTTGCTACTAATTAATGCCATGGGACCACAAGTAGTTCGAGTTTTTCTGTTTGAGATCCTATTTAAAGATCTAGAAGGCTATGGATTATTTTTTCAAATATTAATATATTTGGAGCTTTGCTCAAGTGAAAGGTTGCCCCACCTTAAGAGGCAAGTGACTTTGTTTCTTTTGATTTGAATAATACAAGGGTATATTTCCCATTATTTCATTGTAGTTGTATCTTCTATCTAGTTTTCTTCATTTATAATCTTTGTATACCTAAATTATGTTATGATTTTAAGTCTTAAGGACTACTCCAATTTCGAAAAGAAATAGAAAAAACATTTTTGAAATCATTAATGGCACTAAAGGTTTCTTTTTTGGTCATCATAAGAAGAATTTTTATTTTATTTTTTCAAAATCCAAAAAGATTGTGCAAAGGGAAAGAATAATGATATTTGCCAACAAAGTCCCTTATGCCTTTTTGCAATGTTTTTAGAGTCTTCCTCCACAACTATGTCACATTGATTCAAAGGAATCATCTCAGTGAACACCGTAATACCATTGATATGTGCTTAAAAGAGTACTCCACAATCAATCTTATCCACATAGGTCTCAAAAGAAAGGCCTACTTTTGTTAAAACATCCCAAGCATCATTTCCATGAACCAAAGGGAGGTTATATAATTTTTGTTTTAATATAGTGAAGCCAGTAAGGATTAACATTACTTTCAAATTACATGCAAGTGCTCCAAATTTATTTACAGGCACAACTTGACTAAACACATCCATCATTTGGTTAAGTACCTACTACACACATTTAGAGGCTAAGAACTGTTAAATTTTCAGAATTTACTTCAATCTGATCTAGGATCTTAACTGAGAGAACAACATGTACAACAAATCTACAGCATATCAATCATGGACACAATAATGCAAGCACACAAGAGACACAGAGTTTACTTGGGGAAAACCATAAAAGTGAAAAACCCCAATAACTTCCTCAGAGATAGATAGAGCAATGATACAACTAGAATACAAGAGATAGTCTTCTCCTAGCAGCAGAGCCTCCTCCTCCACAAGTGCGCCACTCTCCCAAGTGTGAGTGAGAGAATAGAATGTGTAAAATGAGAGAGACGCACTCTTTATTTATACACTAACTTGACTTGACCTTTACTCAACTAGGTCGGCCTCAACTTAACCACTTAACATAATGCTGACTGGGCCGACCCCCACTAGGGTGGTCTAATAACCCTTTGACCCACATGGCCAACCCCCAATAGGGTGGTCTAATAACCCTTTGAGCCACATGACTTATACAGGGCCGACCCCAACAAGGTGGTCTAATAACCCATCAAGTATAAGTTACGACACTTACAATATAAATGACGACACTTCCGTATAGAGGAATAATAACATCTATATAGGAATACAACCACTTCCGTATAGAGGAATAATAACATCTTTATAGGAATACAAAAACATATATGTGAAATACATTCCGAAGTTACATATACATCAACACTCCCTCTTAACTAGGAAGGTATTTCTCGACACAGGTCTTCTAGCACAAGTCATGTTCTCTGGATCATCGTCACTGGATAATCGTCATCGAGTCATCATCATCGTCACTACTGCTGCTATCTCAATCAATCTCTGAATCTACTTGTCATAGGAAGTTCTACAGAGCCAGTCCTTTTTCATACTGGATGTAGGCCCACCACCTGCAGGTCTTCATCATTTGTGTGAACGGTCTGATAGAGGTGGCCTCTCAGGACTAATGTTATGTGCGGATGCAATACCAGAAAGAGTATCCTAGGAACATTTATGTGCCTAAGCACGACCGGTAAGATCTCCCAGGAACATTTATGTGCCTAAGCACGACCGGAAATATCTCCCAGGACTGATTACATGCATCTCCTCCACAATACCTTTAAAGAGCATCCCATGAACATTTATGTGCCGCAGCACGACCGGCAAGATCTCTAAAGAGCATCCCAGGACTTATTACGAGCACACAGCTCAACCTCTCGGATCTCCAAGACTGATTACATGTGGATAGACAAAACCTTTAAAGAGCATCCCAGGAACATTTATGTGCCGCAGCACGACCGACAAGATCTCTAAAGAGCATCCCAGGGCTAATTACGAGCACACAGCTCAACCTCTCGGATCTACAGGACTGATTACATGTCTTCGTAGTAATACCTCATCCCAGAACTGATTATGAGCACATAGCTCAACCTATCAGATATCTGAGGATTGATTACATACTACATAGCAATACCGGAAAGAGTATACCAGGAACATTTATGTGCCGCAGCACGACCGGCAAGATCTCCAAGTATCAACCTGATACTCATGATCCAACGGATCATCATCGCACAAAGCATCATCCTGATGCTCATGATCACACTGATCATCATCACTGTACCATCCTAATACATATCATCTGGAGCAACACCCTGAAGCTTGTCATCATGATCATCCTGATCATACAATGCATCCACCTGATGCATACCAAGTATCTACCTGATATATATCATCATACATGATCCACCTGATCATACAGTGTATCCACCTGATACAAATACAAATACATGATACATATCAACATACATGATTTACCTGATCATACAATGTATCCACCTGATACATATACAGATACATGGTCCAAGCATCCAACATGATGCATATACAAAATACATACAAATGATCCAACCGATCATATCCAACATCCAACATGATGCGTACATACATATACATATAAATGATCCAACTGATCATATCCAACATCATCCTGATGCATATACAGAGCAGTAACTGGAGCATCGTCCTAATGCTCATCATCCATGATCCTCCTGATCATCATAGCATCGTCCTCTTCATATTATCTCATCGTCCACAAAGCACAGCCCAGATGCACATCATCCAGCACTTACACCACTCACATGGGAGAACACATCTACCACCATTTGGGGAAGGCTCCAGCCCTTACTTTTTCACCACGGGAGAACAAATCTACCACCATGTGAAAAATGGCTTCAGCCCTTACATCTCCACCATGGGAGAACACATCTACCACCATGTGAGAATGGCTCAGCAATTACATCATGACTAAGGGAGAACACATCAACCATGTTAGAAAATATCAGGTGCATCTGCATCTTCCGGACTCATCACTTCCCTTTGGAAGGAACCTCGATCTGAAGTGCACCAAGCCTCTCTCTGAAGTACTCAAAATGCACTCTGGCCAATGACTTGGTCAATACATCTGCAACCTGCTCATCTGTTGCAACATACTCTACTTCAGCTGTACTCAGTGCTACCAAGAGATCACACCTGATCCCATACTGAAGCAACACCCATAAGTGTTCTTCCTATCTACAGCACTGCCTGCCCAATATGAATCAACATAACCCTGCAGGTTAAACTTTTGATTCTCATCATACTTGAGCCCATAATCAACAGTACCCTTCAGGTACCTCAGAATATGCTTTACAGCAATCAGGTGAACATCTCTCGAATCCGTCAGCAACTGGCTCAATGTGTTCACTGCAAAGCAAATATCTGGTCTTGTGTTCGTCAAGTACATATAGGACCCAATCATCTGACGATACATCGCGACATCAACCGGATCAGATGAGGCATCACACAGAAGCTTCAGGTTCGATGCCATAGCCTCGTAGTCCATCATCCCGAACCTCTTTAGGATCTCTACTGCATACTTCCCTTGTCCAAGGAAGATTCCATCTGCACTCTGCCACACCTCCATACCAAGAAAGTAGTGCATCATACCCAAGTTCTTGATCTCTAACTCAGCAACAAGCTTCCGATGCGTGTCGGCAATCAATCTATCCTCACCTGTAACAAACAGGTCATCCACATACAAAAGTAGTATCATTGGATTTCCTTCCTCAACCTTGTAGTAAAGGTTGGAATCCGCTTTACTCTTGGTAAAGCTCAAACTGGATAGAAATATTCCTATCCTACCATACCAAGTTCTACACATATATGATTTCCTGTCATGTGTCTCAGAACCAAGTGGCTGCTCCACATACACTTCTTCTTCAACTACACCATTCAAGAAAGCTGTCTTGAAATCAATCTGGTGTATCTTCTATTCATCACTTTTATATTTCTCTATGCTGCCATATGCAACATGATTGATCTTGATAGATCCATATGGAAGTCATAACAATCTTCCCTTCATGTCTTGGGACTACATCCCAAACATCATTCTTCATGATTGACGGATCATGGCATTCTTCCCATATCCTGGGAACTTCAATATCTTCAATAGATAATTTTGTTGTTGAACAAATGTTATAGTTCTTCTTTTGTAGGTGATGGCATACGATCTTTCCTACACAACAAGTTAAATTGCATGATTAGAAAGCATCTCATAGTTTTTAGAACAAATTCTTACACATACAGAAATATGTCATACAGTCATGCAATTATCTTAGCCAATGCTTCAATACAACATTTATCCATATTCCGTAACTTTCTAGATGCCTTCCAATCTCTACCAGAACATTGTTAAGAGTGTGCACAACTCCTAACATGTCAGCAAAGAGGTTTTATTCTAGATAAGTAGCAATGGAATGTTGTACAGTTCCATAGGCCACTTACCCATGCATATTAGTATTATATTGTTCATCAATGCAACTATTCTAATATGCATAAGACACAACCTAATTTCTAGGAACATCAGTATATACATTATTGAACAGTATTATTTAAACAATAAAATATGCAAGTAATGACAATTCAAATACTTATCTTTGTTTTTTTGTTGGGTTGACTCCCTCTCAGTCTTTGCTTCTTTTCTGCAACTCCATTCTTATGTGGATTGTGAGAAATGGTCAACTCCCTCTGAATATCTACATCCTTGCAGAAACTACTGAAGTGTGCTCCTTTGCTTTCTTGCAGGAACAACTGGAGTGTGCTCCCTCTTGATCTTTGCTTCCTGGATTACCTATCCTTGAACTTACATCCATCCTTAATCACTATGCATGCTTATCAGTATCATCATTGTGTTATCCTTGAGGTTTCATACATAATCACACATTTATTAGTATAATCTTAATAATATCAAAACACAATAATCTTAAACATGTATATTCATGATCATTCACAGATAATGAACATTAGTATTCAAGGTTTCAGCGAAGTCTTCTTTTACTCATGCATATTCTTATTCGATCATAGGACTCTTCTGATTAGTTAAATCATCAATGCATAAACCCGTGATTACTCAAACCTATACCTTCATGATTCTTCTGGTTAGTCATATCATCAATTATGGTAAGAAACATAATATGCATATAGCCATGACTATTCAAACCTATGACTTCATGAATAATCATTATCAACAACACAACAGTATAAGATCCTAACACAAGGTAGGATTCTAGCTTGATATAGGAAAAACATACCTAGATTAGCATGCTAGCTAGTTATGTCTAACATACCCGCATAATGTCTTCTGGTTCTCTTTAGTGACTTGTGCTAGTAACCTGCATGTCTCATAGGTTAACCATTGTAGGACCAAGTTATACATACCTCGAAAGTAGATCTTCTATGAGATCCATGACAATGGATGAATCTTTGTCTTCATGCCACAATGATCATATGTTCTTGAAGTAGAACATGATTTGTCTTTCTTGGTGTACCTTTTATGTTAGCGGACAACATAAACCTCATACAACATCACAATGCATTAGTACATTCATAAGTGTCAAAACCTTAATCAATGAATATCTTATATTAAGGTGATACGACATGTCCAGTAATTAATCAAGATTGTACTGTAATGATATGAAGACAAACATATGATAAACTTAACCATGAAACATACCTATAAGCCATACCTATCAAGATTGCTTGTAATCTTCTTATGGAAGGCCTTAGCCTCATCTCCCTCTGAGAAAGGAACTTCTTCATTTATGCAGGTGACCAATCCATCTTCTTCTAGGATTAACCCAATCCACTTGATTTGCAAGAACTGGACCTGGAGCTGGATTAGGGTTTGTCAAAGAAACCCCAAAAATTCAAAATTTCAATTTCAAACTTCCGAAAGGATATAAATATGCGCCTTGATGAGCTGATCAAGTTGGTATATTCAGAATTTGAAAACTGCAAAGTTTCACCCCTCGAAATTGCCTTTTAGATTTCCGGATTCACTTGGGAGGACCCTGAATTAGGGCTTGAGTTTCCCGGAGCTTCACCCAACCAAAAGATTTGATTCAAAACTCTAAACTTCGATTTTTCTGAGGAGCTTCCAACCATGGTCTCCGATTACAAAAATTCCAACTTTCTCCGAAGCCCTAAATTCTGGAAGCCATGAATGAAGGTACTAAAAAATAATTCTGTTTTGACAGAAATATGTACCTGATTGTTTCTGGTGTAACTCTGAACTTTTTGATCCACAGGGTCTAAAAACATTTCCTGAGATAGACCGACCTGTTATCTTTCCATCCCGACAGGTATGACCTAAATTGGATTCCCTGAGAGAGAGTTATGCCAAGTGTCGCAACGTGACCTGTTTATGGGATAATACAGGAGAGCGAACTTGTACGGCGTTCCACGTGTCACTGGTTCAACTTTGGCCTCTGAAAATTTTTCCTAAGATAATACTGTCTGTGTACTACCTGTCACGTTTTACGAAATTTCATTTGGAGCTTCGTAGCCCAAGTTATGACCTTTTTCCCAAGGTCACCTGATTTTGACTCAGATCTGGAAGAGGCAGAAACCCTATATTGTACAGATCATAAATCACAAAGTACAACGAATTAGAGGTTGTCCTTTGGACACAAGGTACATGGGGATCTGATCTTCGACCTGTAAAATTTGCAAATCCGAAAACTTCGCCAAAACGGATTTATAGCGAAAGTGATACGATGATTGGTTTTTACTATATCAAGCCCTAGCATCATAAGTGCAACAAATGTCATACATGCCATATCATGCCTTCTTTCAGGCTAGCTCTGATACCATGTTAAATTTTCAGAATTTACTTCAATCTGATCTAGGATCTTAACTGAGAGAACAACATGTACAGCAAATATATAGCATATCAATCATGGACACAATAATGCAAGCACACAAGAGACACAGAGTTTACTTGGGGAAAACCATAAAGGTGAAAAACCCCAATAACTTCCTCAGAGATAGATAGAACAATGATACAACCAGAATACAAGATATAATCTTCTCCTAGCAGCAGAGCCTCCTCCTCCACAAGTGCGCCACTCTCCCAAGTGTGAGTGAGAGAATAGAATGTGTAAAATGAGAGACACACTCTTTATTTATACACTAACTTGACTTGACCTTTACTCAACTAGGTCAGCCTCAACTTAACCACTTAACATAATGCTAACTGGGATGAACCCCACTAGGGTGGTCTAATAACCCTTTGACCCACATGAATTATACAGGGCCAACCCCAACAAGGTGGTCTAATAACCCATCAAGTATAAGTTACGACACTTACAATATAAATGACGACACTTCCGTATAGAGGAATAATAACATCTCTATAGGAATACAACAACTTCCGTATAGAGGAATAATAACATCTCTATAGGAATACAATATACATATATGTGAAATACATTCTGAAGTTACATATACATCAACAAGAACTCCAGTGTTGTCAACCCACCTATCAAATGCATTGTCATCAGTTGAATATTAGGGAATTGCCATCCTTCTAGACAACCTTAAATTCGCGATGAAATGTAGTAGCCATGATGACACTTGTACTACAGAACTTCTTGAAGGTGACAGTATGCTGCATATTTTCCTGTAGCTCACTATTTGAGTCATCAACTTCGGGATCCAATTTTGACCAAATATAAGGAATCACTCAAAATGGTTAAAAGCCCTTCAAAAATGGGTTTTTTTACAAAAACCTCTCTCACTTTTGTAACAACTATCATGGTTTGGAATATTCAAATAGACCTTTGAAGCCTATTTTTTAGGATTTTTCCAATTGTATTTTCTTCAAAACATGCCAAGTCAAATAGTTGGAAGGCCACCTCAACAATTCGACTTGGATGAGATCTGAAACAACAAACTAAATGTAGAGCAGGAGATTATCAGATCCATTAGTTTTGGATCTAGATGAGGATGTAATTATCTATAAAACTTTGTAAAAAGGAAGAAGTGAGGGTTCTTCCTTCGGGAAGCTGGGGGTTCAATTTTGTGAGGCTACATGATGGTCATGTCATTTTTGTAAGAATACAGTACAGTTGCTATGAGCTTTTGATTATGAATGAATCATGAACTTTGTGCCTACTAATATGTTGATGACTGATTATTGAATCGATTACAGAAATGTATGCGTTGCATGATTTAAATAACATAACTAATGGTATATACGTTGTCTATACACATTGCCTGTAATTTATAATATGTTTCCTTTCAACTTATTTATATAACGCTATTGTATTTGGAGTAAAGCATAGTACATGAAAGTTATGGCTTATCTCTTATATGTATTTATCTTTAGTCTCATGGTTGTAATTTATGATACATTTGGCTCATAATTCAGAACTTCTTATGTTCATAGTTACTACTGTGATATGTGTTGTTTCCATACTATTGTGTAGACCTTCCTTGGCCCTATCTTCAACCACCTTTCTAAAACAAAACAAATGTATTTAATTCCCTTTCCTAAGTGCCCTAGCTTTGCCCTGTAGCAGTCTAATGCAGACCTTAGGGATAACATGTATGTAATAAAAAGACCACTTACATCAAAGTATCTCGAGCCATCATGCCTCCATATTTTCTATCAAACTTACATGTTTAGATTCGAAGCCTCACTCAATAAAGACAAGAAAGGTGTGTGTCCTCATCTTCCTCTATACATAGGATCTTATGGAATAAACAATGTCAAAATCTGCCAATATAAAACGTGAGACTTTGGAAGCATATCATTTCGATAAAGAAATATTGATTCATGACCCCCCTTAATGTGGTGGCCCAACATTCTTCAATGGTTATGTACTTGTGGCTATATAAGCATGAAGTCTAGCAAGAAGAATAAATCTACAAAAGAGATAACTCCTACAAGGAAGTATTTGTAAGAAATGGTCACAGGAGCAAAGTACAAAAGGAAAAACAAAGTGAAAAGGAGGAACACTTGAAAATGATAGAATAAGAAGCTATATTCAAGGAATCTCATGAAAAGCACAAAAATAAATAAGATGAATATTCCAAGAACAAAATAGAGCTAGAAGAGGGGGTAGAGAGAAACAAGAAGTAGAGCAAGAGTAGAGAAAAAGGGAGGAAGCATGAGATGACAGAGTAAAGCAAGCAACAAAGGAAAATAACAGAAAGCTTGAGGAAGAAAACAAGGAAAGGAAGCAAGAGGAGAATGAATAAAGAAGGTTACAAGAGGAATAAGTAAAAGAGAGCATTTAATCAAAAGAACACACGACCTTGTATCTAGAGCAGATAGTGCACATATTTGAAGATCCTATGAACCCTTTAGATATACAAGTGCTCAAGTGGAGGGCACTTACAATCAAGATATTGAGAGAAAGACTTTGATTCTAACAATGCAAGTACATGGAATTTCTCCTATCCCCTTACGATGCACTGGAATTGTAGTTAGGATATCTCTTTACTGTGTGGATTATTCTTATATATAAAGAATGCATTATGTGTGGATTTATCTCTTTTTGTTGATCTCTCATAGGATTTTCTATAACCGTGAACATGGAATTATAATTAGCTATTTAATTATATTTTCTTGATTTTATATCAGGTTATCCATATTATTGTATAGATTCATTCAAAGACTTTCTTCTTGGAGATAATAGTAGTAATATAGGTGTTCTTTGTTCATATCCTTTCAATGATTTGCTCCTAATTAGAGAGCCTAGAATATATTTGCACTTTGCATATAAAGTAGAATTACATCTTCATTTGCAATTAGGATTTTATGGTTTATAACAATCTTTAAAATTAATAACGATTGTTGAGCCAAGTGTTCCCTATTCCAAACAATTTGAGGTCTAACTGAGACATCTCAATAGGGAAAACCCATGTCGAAGAGGGAATTTCATCGTATCAACAAGTTGTTGGGGTGAGTTTTCTCTTTAATAATGTCTATTTGGGTTTATAAAAAATTAAGTGATATAATTTACTATTACAAACTTCTTTGAATTTCATATGTAATGTACCATATTTAGAGTTAGATCTAAGAACCTATAATCTAAATCAATGAACACATAAAAAACTATCCATTCACCCAATTTACACTCAATTGATTATATTATATTATTAATTTATAAAAAACAAAATTATAATCCTAAAAAAACTGATTCTTTTAAAATTTTATGAATTAAATCTTTAAATTTTGTGAATTAGATCAATTAAAATTTATTACATTAAATTACAAAGTCTTACATTCCAATGGTTCACATCGGGTACAACCATTAACTAATCAACGACACTTTATATTTACTTTGAAGTGACGTCTTAATGCTGGGATCATCGCATTGGATTGCATCCCACCATTCTCTACTATCACCCGCTATGCTCTCCAGACACTTTAACTTATCCCATTCCCCACGCAATCTCTTCAATTGCTCACATCTGTATACCTGAAGTGTCTTCAGCATGGGTAACGGTGACGCCCCCTCTCCCAACCCTCCACTTCCACTTCCACTTGCTGCTGCCCCTACTGCCCCTACACACTCCAACGACATTAACCTTCGAAGAGTCAACTTCTCCAGCTTTGGAAAACCCATCCCCAACTCCAAGTCCTCCAACTTACCGCATTCGTGTATACATAGCTCTCTCAAACATGGCAACTCCGCGGGGAGCTCTTTCAACTGCTTACACTCCCGGATGTAAAGGACTGCGAGCTTTCGGAATTCAATAAGGCAACTAGGCAGTCGTTCCACATCGCATCTCCAAAGCCTGATTCTTTCCAGATCTTTCATCGCTTGTATATCCCGTGGTAGGTAATCTTGATTTACAGTATCATCAAAACACAGCCGCATCTCTCCCATCTTCGACCAATTTCCCATAACCCCTTCCTTAACTGGGGATTTCATTGTCACCCAGAGAACCCTAAGGCGGCGCAATCTTTGCAGGTCATTTAAACAAACACTCTCTCTTTCCGCATTTGCGTCCTCATCGAAACTCAATGAAATGCTCCCAAACATCACCAATCTTTCCAGTGAAAGCAATTCGGAGATGCCACGCGGAAGATGTCTCATCTGTCTACAAAACGCAATGTCGAGAACCCTTAGACGTTTGAGTTCCCTTATCTTCTCCGAAAGGCACCGTAGCTTCTGACACCAACCAACGTTCAAGAATTGAAGCTCCTTCAGGTCGCCAATGGTTTCCGGCAATTCACAGATGTTAGTTTTTCTTAGCTGGAGAGAAACAAGATGTTTCAGATTTTCGATGCAAGGCGGCAAACAAGTTATGCCAGTCTCACTGAGATCGAGGACCCTCAATGAGGGCAACTCGTTCAGGAAGCTTTCAGGAACTTCTTTAATATCAGGATTCTTGCTTAACAGCAGAACTGAGAGGGTCGAGCACGTGAAGGTTCGGGGAAGGGACTGTATATTATTACTCATCAATGACATATTTGCACAGCGCTCGCTGTCGACTTCCTCGAAGGGAAAATGGCTCAAGCCCTGCCCGGCTTTAAAACAACAGCCGTGCTCCTTCTCCGCAATGCGAATCGCCAGATCACGAAGGATATCGTGTATTTTAACACTAGAAATCCTTCCAACCTCGTCCGTTTGAACCACCTCAATCAAGCAACGATTCCTTAGATGGTTGATAAAACTGTCCGCAGTGTCAGGCAAATAGCTGTCTCCACGGCCTTTGATCATACCTTCTGCGATCCAGATGTCAATAACTTCTTGACAAGAGATTTCTCTGTCTTCCGGATAGGCTGCAAAAGATAGAAAACAAGTCTTCAAACTATCTGATTGCAGAACGTCGTAACTCCATTTGAGACGTTGAAATAGTTCTTTGTCCACTATAGAGTGGAGGCCATCAAACATCTCAGGAACGTTTTTCATATGATCCAAAGCAATCTGCCACTGATGTAGAAAAGTACCGTGTTCTTTCATTGCGGCAGCGATTACAGTTATGGCAAGTGGCAAACCCTTGCACTCCTTTGCGATTTCCCTGGCAACTTCTTCTAATTCCCGTGGAACATTTCCATTTCCATTCTCAAATGCTCTGCTACGAAACAGCTGCCAACCCTCCTCCTGCAACAGCGGTTCCACTTCTATCGTCTCTTGCACATTCATTCTCACACAAACTTCTTTATCCCGTGTCGTGAGAACAATTTTAGAACCTCTGTCATTCAAGGACGCTCCTAGGTCCTGAAGCTTGGAACTCGTCCACATATCGTCCGCCCACATATCATCTAACAGAATAAGAAATTTTCGGTTCTTTAAAAAAGAGCGCAGCATATCTCTTCGCTCTTCGAAATTGGATTTATCTGGAAACTTTGTTAGCTTCAATTTATCGGCAACACAATTTTGCAGATCTAAAATATGGTTTTTGGTGACAGTCAGCTTGATGATGAGCTCAAATGAATCCCCTACCTTCTGGCTGTCGTTGATGGTGTCAAGCAGCGACGTCTTACCAACGCCTCCCATGCCAAGAAAACCAATTATACGAATGCTGCTATCATTATCGGTTAACAATCTCTCAACAAGCTCCGTCTGTGCAGATCGCTTTGCGTTTGGAACAAAGGGGTTCTGATTCAGTATCTGAGGGCGCGGAGCAGGGTCCCCGTATTCCCCGATGCGAGGAAAATCAGGCTGCAACCTCTCTGACTGGAGTTGAGAAGTAGTCCGTTTCCAATCTCTTATATGTTTGGCGATTCTATAGCGGTGGAGGCAATTAGGGCAGCAAGCAAGGCAGTATTTGTGTTGCTGGTGTTCGCTGACAATAGTCACACAACTCTCTATGGCCGTGCCCACCCTATCCAGCCAATTCTGTACTTGTCTTTTGGGATTCCTTTGTTCTCGAACGAGATCTTCTCTTATATTATATATTGCACCGCTGAGAAATTGAACTTCAGCTTTCATGTCAGCGATAGCTTGAGGCAAGAAAATGACCATTTTCACGTTTTCAACTGTGTTCCAAAGGCAGCTCAAAACAATATTGCTCAAAGCATTGGCTGCACATCCAGTAGCAATATCGCCTGCCATTGGGTTAACGAGAATTACACAGCGTGAGTCCCAACTCGGAGGAGCAAGGCAAGATTAAGATTCCTCTTCTCACCGCTAAATCACCAGCAAGATCAGGAATCCTCTTCGCTCAAATTCGGATAAAAGGCTATGCAGGTGGAGTCTGAGATGAATGTGTATCCCGAAGCAGCCAACCACTTATTATTTTGTGGTTCTGGTTCACCTAGTCTCCAACAGTGACGTTGAGAGAAATTCCCACTCTAACAGCTGGAAAGCATCTTGACTTACAGCAATTCGTACTCAAACAGCTCTGAAGCAACTCGACTTTAGGCAATGGAGGCGGGGATGGACTTTGACGGGGATATGGCCTAGGCATTTTACCCATCAAAATAGGGTTAAATTCTTTAACAAACCCTATCAAACAATTTGCTAGGACATATTTTATACGGTAATTATTTTTCGGTAATTATTTTTCCAAACTGTTATTAATTTTTAAGTACTATGTTATTATATATGTAATAATGGAGATTGGATATTAGATATGTAATAATGGAGATTGGAACTTTCCCATTTGAGTGAAATTTTTTCATTTAATTGAAGAATAAGTGGGTGAGTTTACCTTCAATAGGGATAGATTTTCTTCCATTCCATTTGTTATTTATTTCTTATATTGTCCTAGCATTGTCCCAATATGAGGTTGTACCCTTCCTTTTAGTGTCTCTCCCTAGCCTTTATGCCCTTCCTTCAAAAGATAAGTCAGTTTTCAAATTCCAAAGTGTAACTCCAAGAGAGAGGTGGGTAGTGTAATTTCAGACACACTTGCTTTTTGGTTATGAGCCTTAGAAGCTAGAAGCACCGGCCAATTTAGGTACCCATTTCTCTTGAGTTTGAAAGTGCTCTCCTCTAGCTACCACAGACTTGGAGCTATTAATTTTGGAAAGATGTTATTTTCAATTTTTTTAAAATTTGATAATAATCTAAGAACAAATTTTAATGAAACTATTCTGTGTTTTTTCTTAAACATTAAATTGTTTTTGTTATTTTGATATTGAGTTGGGTTAAGACTTGCCACTAGACAAAGGCATGAAAACCGGATTTTGTTGTGGGAGGCTCTCAATCCCACTTTGTACACTTCCAATACTTCCAAATTACAATTTATAGTTCTTGTTGCTAAAATATTTTCACTTGTCTATTCACAATTTTTTTAAATGATTTATTTGATATATGTTAAAACTTAATAACATTTTATTATTGTTGTAGTCATAGTAATTGGTTGAAACAAATACTTTTACTCATGAGTAAAAAGGCCTCTAAAACACATTGAGAATTAAATTGAATCCCATGGTTGTCAATTTGAATGGAAAAAATGTATCACATCACTGGCTTTATATTAACAAAACTTGTGCCCCAAATATAGTTTTTACCATAAGATTTGCATCATGGATAATACATAGACAACTCCACTTCCATGAAAGAGTTGTTGTAGCTTGGTATGTGTAAGTTCACGTGCAATAATAGTTGAGGATTCCAAAATAGTCCATACATTGGAAAAACAGCCTTATTAAACTTTTTTTGACAAAGGATGGGGAGAACATCATAGTACAATCTCAATTTCTATGTGTTTTTAATGAGTTTTTTAATTAAATGACTCTAGCAAGGGCATATTATATTTATCTCACCTTTTAACTCTAGTCCTTTGGAATAAAATGTCACAATTTCAATTACACCATTGATGTAACATGTTAACCTTGAGTATTTTGGTATATTGCATTACATGTGGCAAAGATTAACCTCTAGAAATGATTCTAGGTTCCACCTTTTGTTTGTTTCCTAACTTTATCACTTAATCTACTTGAGATGCATAATGCCTACACATGTTACTTTTGAGTTGTTTGTGTCATTGTTAGTAGGTTTTTTTGTTCTCCTTTCCACCCTTGATTTTTAGAGGTACATGATGAACGGAAAACATGGGTAAATGGGTTTATTGTTATCTTTTAATTGGAAATTAAACTCCTTAATAAAAACATATCTTTTAATTGAAAATTAAAATTTCACAATTTCAATTACACCATTGGTGCAACATGTTAACCTTGCAGAAATTTATATGTTGCATTACATGTGGCCTTGTCATTCTGGAAAAGATTCTAGGTTCCATGCTTTGTTTGTTTCTCACTTAATGTACTTCATATGCATAATGTTGGCACATGTTACTTTTGAGATGTCTATCTCACTCTTAGTAGGTTGTTTTTTTCCACCCTTGATTTTCAAAACACATGATCAACTAAAATATGGGTAAATGAATTTATTGTTATCTTTTAACTGAAAATTAAATTCTTTAATAAAAACATTTTTAATTGAAAATTAAATTCTTTAATAAAAACATTATTATTAAAGGATTTTTTTTAATAAAACTTCATTGTTGAAAATTTATTTTTTCATTAAACCTCATGTAACGGACCAAATAAAAGTTCAAAAAGTAAAAAAAAAATAGTTAGAAATACAGAGTTGAAATGAAATTCCAACCCTGGATGAAGAGAGCTCACAAACAGCAATCAATAATTACCTGCCCGATTCATGGTCCCATGGTTGGAACTGTCCATTCTTGATTTTTCTGTGTCCCTTCGTGATTCCAATCTTTCCAGTCATCGTTGGAAACCTGTGTTGGATAACTTGGTAAGCAAAAGATAAAAGATTTCATCGTTCCATAGACTTCAATTCCATACCAAACCGTATTCAAATTATTAACCTTTACCACCCTGGAGCTGGTAATGTTAAAAGGGAAGGATAATGCTTTCATAAAAGCAAAAGTATTTCCCTGAATAAATCTTTACCGTGGACCACTGCAATTTTTCCTCTTTTACATTGCAGTAAAACTATATATTAACGCTCGTATGCCATATATAGTCCAACAGCTAAAACAGCCTGACAGGGTAAATAACCTCTATACAAATAAGTTTGATTTGCCTAAACATCATAAATTGACTAATGAATATGATAATTTAGAACAGGGTAAAACAACCTCTATCCAAATAAGTATGATTTGCTTAAACATTATATTAAGTAATCAATATTATAATTAAGTTATTGAAACCATTTTTACAAGTCGAATTGATGGAACACTTTTTAATTCTTCAATTAATTAATATTGATTTTGATTTTCAATTTTTTTATATGGAATGGTTAGAATTTTGTGATTGTGTTAAAAGAAAGGTAATCCTCACACACGGTGACTATAAAATCAAACTTGCAAGAGCATAGTGTGGTGGATAAAAGAACATATACATAAATTCAAGATGTTATAAAATGAATCAATGAAATGAAAATAAATAATGAAACGGAAATTTAACTTGCAAGAGCATAGTGTGTGGATAAAAGAACATATATTTATATATACATAAATGCTAGATGTTATAGAATGAATCAATGAAATGACAATAAATAATGAAGTGGAAATTTAATAGAAAAAGAAAGAGCATAATAAAATTTTTATTGGATGGTAGGGCTAAACTTGATCTATGGGTTTGTAGTCTAGAGTTTGGACCCTCCTCAAAGTCATACAATTATGATGGGTGAATACCTCACTGCAAATCAGTCTCTAACTCAAGAATGGTAAATTGGATAGTTGCCTTGCAATTTTCTTTTTGCCAATCAATGGAATTGAATTCCTCTTCAAGTCTATTGATCCCATTTACAAATTCACCAGCAATGCCTTTATTTCTTTCTGCCCATTTATTCCTACTTGAAGTTAACTAGTCTTTGCAATGATTCAAATTCACCATCAATTCATTTTGTTATCCCAATATAGTGCACTATCAAATTCCCTTTGACTATTATGATTTTCCCCAACTCCTCTAGTAGCAATACATGGTTCCTTTGTATCCAAGGAAGAAATAAAGTATGCCTTTCTAAAGGAGTCTATGGGTTTTTTATTGCGAAAGGGACAATGAAGCTTGTTGATGTATACAATTAATCTCTTCCATAGGAATGTCATATGCCAACCACCCCTCGCAATCCAAACACACAAGACATCTAACTATGAAATTAGGTGAAAGGGGAAGCAAATATTTTTGGTTAATGTCAATTATTGAAGGCCAAGGAAGCTTCCATATCATACACCCTTGGTAAGAAAATAATGATCATCCTGCTCATGTGGTTAAACTATGAAATATGTCATGTGATGAAGGCCACTGGACTAACTCCTCTTTGATGATCCATGATGCATCCCTTAAAATTTCGCTCTTCCATTAAATGAAATACTCAATATAAGCTTTGGCTCGAGTCTTCCAACAAACCCTCTTTGCTAATAGTTTCTCAACTTCTTTAGCAAGCTTAATTGGGCATTGATCCTTTCATTATACCATCGTGTCTGCCTTATCCTCCTCTGTTCCTTCATGAAGTTTGTATAGGTGAGCTTGTAGATCTTGTATAAATCTTCCTTCGTAATATTTTTTGTCGAACAAATCCATCTTGTAGATGTTATAAAAAAATGGTGCAAAAATCTTCCTTGGAATCTTGTACAAACAATTATTCTTGTACTTGAGTTTTTTATATGTTCCCCTAGGGAATATGTATTTTCTCAGATATGTCATTACCATCTAGGCTTCTTTAAAACCCTTTGATCTCCTTCGCTAATTTTCCCTCTTCTTGTAATTGTCATTACTCTATTGTAACTTCTAAATTTTTCATGAATTTCCTACATACTCCTAGCACAAATTGTTTGTTTCAATGATCCTTTTTTATCTATTTCCATCAACATTACCAATCCCATAATTCCCTTTGGATACCTACCATAAACTACTTGAAACAAACTTCTACCAATGGATCTATTCATTGAAATATTGTAGGTGAATTCAGCTTGAGGCAAGGCCAAATCCCATGGACCTAATTTGCCTCCATTCAAAATTATAAATAGATTTCCAAGACTCCTATTAAACACCTCTATTTGGTTATTCGTTTGTACGTGATACACTAAGCTATACTACAACTTGAAACCCAAGTCCTCTTCCAAAGAGTTTTCCAAAAATATTCGAGGAATCTAGCATATCTATTTATAGTGATACTCTTGGGTAGTCCATGCAACCTCACAACCACCTTGACAAAAAACATGGTCACATGAGTAGCATCACAAGTCTCTTACAAAGGCATGAAATTTGGTGTGTTAGAAAATCTATCAACTAGAACTAATATTTAATCATGACCTCTATGTGTCCTAGGCACCTCAAAACAAAATCCATACTGATGTGTTCCCATGGTTTCCTCAGTATTGGTAAAGGAGTATATAATTAGTGTTGTGACTCCCTCCTTCTCCAATTGACAAATGTTGCAATAATCAACAAAGTTTTTAACTTAAATTCTGATGTTGGGACAAAATTACCTTCCATCCACTAACACCTTATTCTTATCCACTCCAAGGTGTCGACCTAAATCAAGATGCCATGCATCCTCAAAATTAGGTTCACTCTCAATTAACTCTATAGAATACACAACTTTTGATTCTTAAACCAAAATCCCTCTTGGATGTGGAAATCCAAATATGGTGTCTTATCCATAGCCCACGGTTCTTTACAAGCTCTCCATGCATATGAAAAATCTACATATTCTACATATAAATCCTTCATGTTGTCCAAACTGGCAATTCAACTAACATGGGATTCAACAACATCACCCATTGACTTAATGCATATGCAACCTTATTCTACCAATGCTCTTAAAGAAAGAGTAGCTTTCTAAACACTTCATCCATTTCAAATGCTTTTCATGAAACTTATATTAACATTGTTATGTACTGTAGTGACTTATGATAACTAAACAACACAAATTTTCCCAGTAGGAACTAATATCTACATGGATTAAAATCTTGAAAAATGGCATAGAATCCATTATTATAAACCAACTACTTCTTATCATCATTCAACTTCTTGCTAAAGAATGTTATCAACTTGCCTTCCTTACTAAAAACCACTCTAATTTTTGAGCCACTCACATCACAATCCACTTGAAACACCTTGTTGAAATCTAGGAGTGCCAATATTGGTTTTTTCAATTACCTTCTTCTTTAAGGTTTCAAAATTTGATGTTGTTTCCGCCCATTGGAAAACTCCTTTCTTCATAAACTTGGCTAGTTTGCATAAAACCCACTAAAGTTTTTGATACACTTCTAATAAAAAAGTTGCCAAGCCATGGAAACCTTGTACATCAAAAGTACATCTACATACTAACCAATCCATAATGGATTTTATCTTTTTTAGACCCATTTTGTATCCTTATTGGGAAAACACAAAATGCAAGTAAACCAACTCTTCTTGGCATAAAGTACACTTCATGTTAATTAGCAACTTTTCTTGCTTCAACCTTTCCAACACTTTCTTCACATGTTGCAAGTGCTCTTCTTTGGACTTGCTAAAAATTAAAATGTAAATTTCCCATAAACAACTTAAAAACCTCATTCGTCAACCTCATAAATGTATTAGGTGCATTAGTTAATCCAATCGATGTAAACAATCATTTAAATAATCCATCTTTCAACTTGAAAGTTGTCATCCACTTGTCACCTTCCCTTATATGAATTTGATAGTATCCACTTTTCAAATATATCTTTGAAAGGTACTATGCCCCACTCAAACAATGCATGAGGTCCTCCATTCAAGGTAAGGAAAATTGATACTTGATAGTGATCTTGTTGTTAGCTCATGAATTAGTACACATCAACCATTCATTACCCTTCTTTGATACCAACATTGTTGTTGTAGCATAAAGACTTATACTCTCTCATATCAATCCTCTATCAAGTAATTTTTGGACCTATTTATTTACTTGTTTATTCTCCATGGGAGTGATTTGGTAAGGGCGGACTTGATCCTGTTATGATGTCAATATAATGGTAAATTCTTTGATAATATTTCATCAACTTCCTAGGAAGCCTCTTTGATAATATTTCCTCAATTTATTTAACCAACTTAAAAAATTGTTGTTCCTTCCATTCTACCATGATGCCTACCTCATTCCCCTCTATTACTTCATGAAATTCATATAGGTTAGAAACACTAAATATAGGAGAAATATCAAAAGTTCTCAACAAATCAAACTTGTAGGCATTATAAAATGTCTTCCTCAAAATCTCACATGGACCAATATTCTTGTACACTCCTCTAGGAAACTTGTGTTTCCTCATATGTGCCATTACCATCTCTCTTTCTTTGAAAACCTTCAATCTCCTTCACAAATATGCCCTCTTTTTGTAGCTATCATTACTCTACATTGTAAATACCTTCTAACATATGCAGGAATTGACTTCATACTCTTGACAAAATTGTATGCGTCAATGCTCCTTTATTATCTATTTTTGAAAACTTAACTAAATCTACAACACCCTTTGGAGAATACATCTTGAATATGGAATCTAGAGCTGAACGTATTTTGTGCTTTTGGTTCACCCAATTTCTATAGTGATGGATGTTAGGAATTTTTTTTATTCAAACTACTAGAAAGCAACATGACTTGTGAATCATTTTCACTCAATGGCTGGGCATGCCAATCATTTGTACTAAACAAATACAAAGAGAATTTTCTTGAGGTCTTGTAAAATAGAGGGACCTAAAAAAATTCGATAATTTTCTATGTCGTTCATAGTTTCAATTATAAATGGGCGAAATTGAACCATGGTTCAAACTATCCATTCTTGAAGTTGGGAATGGAAGGAGGCAATATGATTAAATTTTTATCTCTATTCTTGTTTATGGAAAAGAAAGGATAGACCATTTATGAATATTGATTTTTGAATTATTGTGTCCATTTTTTAATCCTAATAGGAAAAATGGGCCATTATTGAATTATCGGGGTGGATAATTTTGACTTACATTATCCACACCATACAAATCAGCCATAATTATTTCAATTCAATAATTATTGTCCAAAACCATGCCCCCTATTCATGGTTTCAACCTTTGCCCATTTATCATTGGAAACATGGGTTGGATCATTTTTGTGAATACGTTTCGCCACCATTGTGGAGAAAACAAAAGAATCATCATAACATAGATTTTTAAAATTGAATTTGAAAACTTAAAGTTCGAAATTGGTTTTTGTTGCAAAACTTGTTGTACTATAAGAGATTAGAATGCAAGTTTAAATAACACGATTTAATCAAATACCATGTACACTTGTGCATACATGTTAAATTATAAGTACTTAAAGGAACATATGAATTGCAATTAGAATATGTGTTTTTTTGGTATATCTTCCCTCACAATATCAAAATCTTGGTCAAAATCATTTGAACTCATAGCCTCATCATCACACACCTCACTCCTAGACACATTTCTCTAGGGTGGTTTTGTCTTGTGCACAACATATTTCCACGGTTTCATAAACCATTACTTCACTTTTTCACATTAATCAATAGATCCCACTTTATCGATGCAAACTCCACAAAAGAAAATGTACTTTCTAATCTAAATTACATGTAAATACCATGCATTTCTCCCCTCGCAGCAATCCATTCACCAAGTAAGATGCCAAATTTATATGGAAATTGATCTATTGACATCACCAATTTCAACAATTTAAAAGAATGTGCTCAATACAAATTTGTTTGAAATAAAAACGTTTTAAACATTTTTAATCAAAATTAAAATTAGAATTAAAGTGTTATCAAATTGCATGGTTCCCTTGCCCTGTGCACCATTTTCCATCTTATTTCCATAGCTTGATTATGATTTATACCATATAATAACATCAACACATGATGTGATTCAAGTTATAAAGTGACTTATTTGGTACCTCTTGGGTGCTCATGTTCTATAAGAACCAAGGCCATTATGTTTTCAATATTCATTTACTATTTCCAAAAAAATCAGTTTCATATTCTTGTATAGGTGAACTTATGAAAATGAGGTTACATGTTTGTTGTTTTTAAGCAAGCAAAAATTTTATTTTACTATTTAATCAACTTTGAACTATTATAACTAATTTCACTTAGCATTTTCTTAACATAAATGGATACTATTTGTATGAATATAGAAAAAGGAGGGGATGCGACTGAACCATCCGGCCACTTAACACAAAAAGAAAGAGATTATCCATATATGCTCCATGAGCTTCATTAGATTTCTTACATTATTTTCTACATACTTCGGATTCAAATTTTTACTACCGTTATTCACTACATGGCTTGTGAAAAACCTCATAAACTGGCCCAAAATTTAAAAAAAATCTATAAAACATAAGAAACCTAGGTATTATAGGTATTGTGCCCCCGTTGGTAATTCTTCAAGAAACCTGCAACAGAGGATTTGTAGGAGGTGCCATCTGTGGCCATCTTGGAAGAACTATTCGCCATTGTGTATGTTGGTAAAATTATATGCTTATTTGATTCCAACTATTTAATTGTCAACCAAGATACGTAATCTTATGACGAATGAACACAATCTGTTAGAGCTAGTCTGAGAAAGAGTCAACTATAATCATGAGTTAAACTAAATCAAAAATCACTCAAAACTTGCAATTAGTTAGCTCAAATGACCTTAACCTAATTCAAGTTGATTAAGATTCATTCAACCAACTGGCCACTCGATAGATACACATGCATTGATAATATTCTCGCAGTCTGTTACCACTTATCAACACATAACTCTATTTGATGAGATGATGTAGTCTTATAACCTTGATTAAAATGAAATACAAGTCCTAATCATATTGGTACAATTTCCAATTGATTAATTTATAATTGGACTTGGTAGAAGGCTGGGTACTTTTGATATTCTTGCAGGCATAATGTCGATCTGCTCAACAATGCAGTACTCTGGTTCTTCCAAGCTTTGTTGTTCAGGTTTAAGGTCTGCAATCAAAATAAACCTAAATCTCCTTCTCTAATATTTATCTACTATTATGTATGTACACATTCTACCTTTACTCAAGTCAAACTCAGATCTTCAATACTTTATAGAATTTTGTCCATACTGTGACAAAATTAATCTTAGAAAATGATAATTTAATTGACAAGAAAAACTCACTGCAATCAAAATGATTAATCACATAAATCAACACACATACTCAAATGCAATATATAGACTTACAAGAATTTAGATATATGTAACCTTGAAGGGGGGGCCTTCCCTCGCAGGACACAACTATTGTCTACAAAACGTTAAAACTTCAGATTAGCAAACACTTAATCCATACGATATCAATCAAGACAGAACAATCACAATAGAATAACATAGATATTAGAGCAACGCTTATTAGCTTTTTATTGTTAACCTCAAAAGATAAAACATCCTAGCTTTTATACAATTTCTTTGTACAAGGATGAAAAAGACTGTCAGTTATGTGTGCAGCAGCTATTACAGAAATCAAGGAGGACATTGCACACTAACTAAAGAGAAATAAATCACAGATCCATTTTATCCATTAAGTTTTGATGATCATTAAATTCATAATATTTTATAGGGGATCTATCAATCTGAAGGATCGAGAAATCCACTAATTCAAGAGAAAATATGTGTTATCATACTTAGGAAGCCAATCTTTAGTTAATATGCTCCCCTAACGATGATGTGGCAGAATATTCAAAATAAAGAGGAACATAAGCAGATACACATAAGGATGGAGAAAACAAATTTGGTGGTTCTTGAATTGCACAGCCACAGGTATCCAAAACTATCGGGTTTACAAGTTTTCCTAGAACACTTGTAATATTCAAAACTTGTAATTTGCTTGAAAACTTGTAATGGTCACAAAACCTGTAATAGATCAAAATACTGCAGCCTTCTGTTAGTCACCATAATTAATGATCAAAACCTACTTAATCATGCAAATATTAGGAACAAAATAAAGATCTAACCTTACATACCTTAAAAGCATATAATCATGGGCTTCAAGGGTTTATGATGAAAAAAAGGTGGAATTAAGAACAAAAAGGGGTAAGTCTACTTAGCCTAATAACCAAAAGCACTGTGTAGAATAAGCTAATTTAGAAGCCCAACATTTTCCACCCAACTTAAAGTATGTCATGTCCTCATGCCATCAACTCATTGTGTAATTGTGTCCAATTGCAAGAGCCCAAGTGAACATAACCCACAAGCAGATTTGGGTTCCAATATGTTTTTTACAACATAAAGAAATTAAATGTGTACAATTCACAGAGCAAGTTTTTCTCTCTAGAGGCAAAGTCATCATACATTTCCTTAAAATTTTATATTGTGAGGATCTTAGATTTATTACTAGCTTGTAGTCTATTCAATTGAAACATTACCCATTGTTCACAAAGATAGATTGAATAAACTATAGTTGGAGATCTACAACTGATTATATGTGATATCAATTCAAATATCTGTTGCTTTTCCTCTATTATTGCCACTTACTGTTGATTCAAATTCTGAATTTTAGCTTTACACTTATTTTCCTGCACCAAATACATATTAAACCCTTGTTCTTGCAATTGTTGAATGTAAACCTTATGCTGCGGTTTGTAAATCATTCATAAATAATACAAATCATCCTTCCATGTCTAGTTAACAAAGCAGATTTTAATAGAAGGTAGGTCCAAAGTTTTAGTCTTATGTCATCCAAAATTTCATTGATAGTCTGATATATCTATTTACCTTCTTTCTTATTAAATTCTTTTGTCTCTTCAGGTGAAAGTGCAGCACTTATAGTTTTTGCTAATACATCTAGTGCAGAAGGTACAACTTTCTCATCTAGTTGTGATTCAATACCCTTCTTTCTTAACTGACTCTCACTATGTTTCAAAGTTGTATACCTCATTTTAGTGTTCTTTTCATCCCTTTAAAGAGTTGTAATTGTTAATTTTAAACCAAATAGACTAGTAAGATCACTGAAAGAAACATAATCACAAGATAGACACAAAATTTACCATGGGAAACCCTCATGGGGTAGAAAACCCAGCAAAGCTTTCCTTAATAAGATGATCAACCAAAATACAAGATGTGCTCCAAGACTTGGCCTCCTTCTCTACCTCCTATGCAGACCTCCCAGACACAAGTGCACTACTTTCTGAGTTGTGGAAGTGTGTCAAATGAGGAGCTCTCCTCCTCTATTTATACTAGTTCCCGATTGACCAAAATCCCTAATGGGGCCGACCTCTCCTGGAGAAGTCTAATAACCCCTAAAATATAAACTCAGGGCCGACCCCCACATGGTGGGTCTAATAACCCTAGTTACCACAAACCATCGGAGGAATAAAGATCTCCGGATTCATAATAGAATCACCTCGGGGGGATGAAACATCTCCGGAATAATAATGTACAAATATAATATTCTTAGAAGTTACAATATTCAACACTCCCCCTTAACGAGAAGGATATTATAACAACATCTGCAGGAGCAAGGAGTCATCGACTACATCATACATGATACATCTATAAATCATCGGAAGCTTTCTTCAATACATCATCATCAGTAACTCAACCAGTTACTGGAACATCAACATCATTGTCATCGCACGATCATTAGTATCGTCATCACACGATCATCAGCATCGTCATCACACGATCATCAGCATCGTCATCACACGATCATTGGCATCGTCATCACACGATCATCATCATCGTCATCACATGATCATCAGCATCGTCATCACATGATCATCATCACACGATCATCAGCATCGATCTACAGTATATGGATCATCTGGATCATCTCGATCTACAGTATCTGGATCATCTCGATCTACAGCATCTAGATCATCTTGATCTACAGCATCTGGATCATCTTGATCTATAGCATACTCTGAAATATACACGATCATATTATAGGATGATCAATCCCGCTCTCTTTAGGACATAGGTCCATGGATGATACAATCCAGATCAAGTTCCAGGATGATCAGTCCTTATCACTTTAAGACAAGTCTCATGTCTAGGGACGATGCAATCCCATCACGTACATTTTGAACCCACTTCATGGACGATGCAATCCTCACACGTACCTTTAAGACAAGTCTCATGTCTAGGGACGATGCAATCCCATCACGTACATTTTGAACCCAGTTCATGGACGATGCAGTCCTCACATACATTTTGAACCCATTTCATGGACAATGTAGTCCTCACGTACATTTTGAACCCAGTTCATGGACGATGCAGTCCTCATGTACATTTTGAACCGAGGTCCAGGGACGATGCAGTCCTATCTTCAATTCTCAGAGACATCAATCTACGGCTCAATTCTAGGACCGAAGTTCGGGGAAGATGCAATCCCCTACCTGTTCATTCAGGACTTCATTCTCGGAGACATCATGTCTATGGATCAATTATGGGACCGAAGTCCAGGGAAGATGCAATCCCTTACCTGTTCATTCAGGACTTCATTCTCGGAGACATCATGTCTACGGATCAATTCTGGGACTGAAGTCCGGGGAAGATGCAATCCCCTACCTATTCATTCAGGACTTCATTCTCGGAGACATCATGTCTACGGCTCTCTTTAGGACTGAAGTCCAGGGATGATCCAATCCTCACATGTCCACCAAGGACTTCATTCTCAAAGACATACGTCTACGGCTCTATTTAGAACATGTGTTCAAGGATGATGCAATCCCTCTTCTTTCTCGGAGACATCTGTATACAGCTCACTTTAGGACTGAAATCCAAGGATGATCCAATCCTCACATGTCCACCAAGGACTTCATTCTCGAAGACATACGTCTATGTCTCTCTTTAGAACATGTGTTCAAGGATGATGCAATCCCTCTTCTTTCTCGGAGACATCTTTCTACGGCTCAATTTAGGACTGAAATCCAAGGATGATCCAATCCTCACATGTATCCTCATCAATACAGGTACAAGTATCCTCATCCATACAAGTACATTAATCAATACATGTATTCTCATCAATACATCAATACAAGTACTCTCATCAATACATCAATATGTAACAGTACGAGTATTCTCACCAATACATATATCATCAAAACATGTATCCTCACCAATACATATATCATCAAAAGCATGTATTCTCACCAATACATATATCATCAAAACATGTATCCTCACCAATACATATATCATCAAAAGCATGTATTCTCACTAATAAAGATATCATCAAAACATGTATCCTCACATATATCATCAAAACATGTATCCTCACCAATACATATATTATCAAAAGCATGTATTCTCACCAATACATATATCATCAAAACATGTATCCTCACCAATACATATATCATCAAAAGCATGTATTCTCACTAATATATATATCATCAAAACATGTATCCTCACCAATACATATATCATCAAAAGTAAAAACAAGTAAAATAAGTATTCTAAGTATAAGAGTCCTAAATCTAAATAATCTAAGTATCCAAGTGTAGTAAACAAGTATCCACATCATCAACCTTGCTGTCGATGAGACAATCTCATCATCAGTGACTATACTACTCCCCCTTTCGAGGAGGGTCCTTTTGAACTACACCAAGCTTGTCTCAGAAGTATTCAAATTTCACTCGAGACAGAGGTTTGGTCAAGATATCAGCAATTTGATCCTCAGTGCTCACATACTCAAGCTTGATATCTCCTCTCTGCACCATATCTCGTATATAAACGTATCAGATCTCTATGTGTTTTGAATTATCATGGAATACATTATTTTCTGTCATCTTAATACAGCTTTGATTGTCACACATGATCACAGTGGGATCCATTTCTAAGTCAAACACTCCAGATAATAGCTTTCGAAGCCACACTGCTTCACAACTGGCAGAGCAGGCAGCTATATATTCTGCCTTAGCAGTACTGAGAGCCACACTAGATTGTTTCTTGTTGAACCATGAGATCATGGCAGATCCAAGACCATAACATCCACCTGATATACTCTTTCTGTCTGAGACACTTCCTGCCCAATCAAAATCTGAGTAACCATGTAATCTGAGTTCATGATCTCCAAGATAATATAGACCAAAATCTAATGTACCCTTTAGGTACCTCATTTCATGATTTGCATCTATTAAGTGAACCTTTCTAGATACTGACTCAGGGTATTTACAACAAAGCACATATCTGGCCTAGTATTTGTTAAATACATCAATGACCCAATGATTTGTCTATATAGAGTTAAGTCCACTAATTCCGATGAGTCATTAACTAATAACTTCAAGTTGGAGTCCATGGGAGTGGCCATGGCTTTACACTCCAACATATCAAATCTTTTTAGAATCTCCACAACATACTTACCTTGATTTAGAAAGATTTCTTTTGGTTCTTGCCATACTTCTAGACCTAAGAAGTAGTGCATTAATCCGAGATCTTTTATCTCGAATTCTGAAGAAAGCTTCTTCTTGCATTCAATAATTTGTTTCTCATTTCCAGTTAGAAATAGATCATCTACATATAACAACAGTATAACTGGTTCATCATCCATCACTTTGAGATAAAGATTGGGGTCAGCTTTACTCTTGGTAAAGCCCATGCTTGTTAAGAAATTGTCAATCCTTCCGTACCAAGCTCTGGGAGCTTGCTTCAATCCATATAATGCCTTTTTCAGTTTGCATACATGAGTTCTTCCATCTTTAACCTCAAACCCTTGTGGTTGCTCTGTGTACACTTCTTCTTCAATTACACCATTCAGAAAAGCTGTCTTAACATCCTTTTGATGTAATTTCCACTTCATCATAGATGCAAGTGGCATGATAGTTCTAATTGAAGTATACCTAGCAATTGGTGCAAATGTTTCTTCATAGTCAATTCCCTCTTTCTGAGAGAATCCTCTGGCTACAAATCTTGCCTTGTATTTTTCAATGCTACCATTTGTAGCATGTTTTATCTTGAAAATCCATTTGGAAGAAACCACACTTTTATCTTTTGGTTTGGGAACTATATCCCAAACATCATTTTTCATTATTGACTAATATTCTTCTGTCATTTCTTCTACCCATTCTTTCTTCTGAGCTGCCTCTTCATAGCTAGTAGGTTGTTGATCGACAAGATCACACATCAAGGCCATATAGTTGGACACTAGCTTTGGTTTCTTTCTTTCTCTAGTGGAGGCTTCAGGAGCTCCATATCTTTCGGCTCCTTGAATAATGTCTCTAGCCCATGCTGGCCTTCTTTTCCTAGATAAGTCTGTAATAGGGGGTTCTTGTGGTTCCAACATGTCATTATCCTCTGGTGAATCATCTTTAGGGATGGGAACAACCTCTGTGATTCTAGGAGGTGTATCTTCTTCATAGATTTCTTCAAGTTGGCATTTCCTGGATTTCTTGAGAGCTACTTCTTCATCAAATGTTACATCTCTACTTATTTCCATATGATGAAAACCTGGTATGTAAATTCTGAAGGCTTTGGATGATTCACAATATCCAACAAATATTCCCTTCTTACCAGAAGGATCCAACTTGGTTCTCTTTTCTTTTGGAATGTTAATGTACACAGGACACCCAAATATTTTGAGATGACTTACTTCAGGCTTCTTTCCTGTGAACACTTCTTCTGGATTTTTGAATTCAAGAGCACTATGGGATAGTCTATTTTGCACATAGACTGCTATCCTAGCTGCTTCAACCCATAGATACATGGGTAGATCTTGGTCATGTATCATAGTCTTTACAGCTTCCATGATGGTTCTATTCTTCCTTTCAGCAACCCCATTTTGTTGGGGATTGTAGGGAGTGGTTAGTTCCCTCTTGATTCCAGCTTCTTTACAAAAGTCTTCAAAGTCCTTTGAAGTATATTCTCCGCCATTATCTATTCTGAGAATCTTGATTTTCTTTTCTGAGAGATTTTCTATTAGGGCCTTGAACTCTTTGAACTTTCCAAATACTTCATTCTTACCTTTTAGAAAGTATATCCAAGTCTTCCTTGAATAGTCATCAATGAATGAGAGATAGTATTCAAACCCACTAAGGCAATTGGTGGGCATTGGTCCACATACATCTGAGTGTATTAGCTCCAAAATGTTCTTAGTCTTTGTTTCACTCTTTGGAAAAGGGTTCTTGACATTCTTCCCTTTCTCACATCCTTTACATGAGCCATTATGATCAACCTTCAAATCTAGTAATCCTATGACCACCTTGCTTACATAGGGTAAGGATTTGTAGTTAATGTGAGCTAATCTTCTATGCCATAGCTCACTAGGGCTAGAGGTTTCATGAGCAAGGGCAACTTCTGGATGACCCTTGAGCTTATAGAGACCTCCTTCTTCTTCACCAATGACAACTGCATCTTCAATTGATTTTCCTTTGGGACACATGAGTACTTGTCCATCTATGAAAGCCACTCTAAAACCTTTCTTATCTAGTGCTGAGATAGAGAGTACGTTCTTCTTCAAACCTGATACATATAAAATTTCTTTCATTTTCAAGGGTGTTCCATAATCAAGCTTGTAGCTTGCTTCACCAATTCCCTTGATGGGATATTGATAATCATCTCCTAGAGATACCTTTTGTGGTGAAGTCTTTTCTTCAAGTCTTGAGAGAGTTTTCTTTTGACCTGTCATGTGCTTTGAAGCACCACTATCAATGAGCCATGTATCTTCTCCAGGAGACACAAATCTAGAGAGTGCATAAAATAGGACATATTCTTCTGGATCTTCTTTCTTTACTTTAGATCTTTTCCTTCGAGGCCTTTCCTCTTCTTCTTCTTCTACTTCTTCTTCACTATCATCTTCTGCCATATGTGCATGATGTCTTTTGTGAACAAAATTCCTCTCCTTCTTTTCTGGTAAAGTACAGTCTCTAGCATAGTGTCCTAGTTTAAGACAATTATAACATTGGACTGTGGAGAGGTCTCTTTCTGAGTTTGTTACTCCTTTCCTTTTGAATCTATGAGATGGTTGAGACCTTTTGTGGTTCACTTTCTTGAAGTGACCCCTTCTTCCTCTTTTGGTGTGGGTGGCCAAGGCTTGGTCATACTCTTTGAGAAGGGATTCTCTGTTGGCTACCCTAGCCTCTTCTTGAACACAATCCTCCCATACTACATCAAACTTCATACTTTCTTTTCTGGCACACATAGTTTGTATGAATGACTCCCAAGGTCTAGTGAGACCATTTAGAGCAGTCATCACAAGTTCATCTTCATCAAGAGTATCACCAATGGCATCTAGTTGCTCTTTGATTTGGGAGACCCTTGAGAAATAGTCTTGAATGGATTCTCCTTTGTGCATCTTGGTACTCTTCAACTGAGTCCTTAGGTTCATCTTCCTATTGATGTTCTTTCCTTCATACATTCTTCCTAGGGCATCATACATTTCCTTTGGAGTCTTCTTGGAAGCCACTTGGGGAATCAAGTGGTCTTTAATAGAATAAGCTATGATTTTCTTTTCCCTAATCAAATCCTTCCTATGCTTCTCTTTGGCTTCATCTCCTTCAGGTTCTGCAACTTCATCCTTGATATAATGAGCAAGATCATTCTCTTCAAGAATGAGACCAATTCTGTATTTCCATGCCCGAAAATTGTCTATACCTTCTAGCTTGTCTTCAAGCTTAGTGCTTGGAGCCATCTTCTCTTGGGGGAGTCCAAGAGATAAGAGATAGAGTAGTACTTACCTGGAAATTTTAACTTTTCACTTTTCCAGATCTGCAACAGAATTTCTGGTTTATCGCACTTTTGGTAAAACTAGGGTTTGACTTTCCTAGAGTCCTACCCAACCAAAAACCTCGATCCAAGGCTCAAAAGATAGATCTTTAGAAGGGCTATTCAGACATGCAACCAGAATCCAAAAATACTAACTTTTGTAGAAACCCTAATTTTGGGAGAGAGAGAGAGAAATATAATTTCACCTTGTGAAAGATGTTCTATTCAGGCTAGCTTTGATACCATGTTAAGTTTAAACCAAATAGACTAGCAAGATCACTGAAAGAAACATAATCACAAGATAGACACAGAATTTACCTGGGAAACCCTCATGGGGTAGAAAACCCAGCAAAGCTTTCCTCAATAAGATGATCAACCAAAATACAAGATGTGCTCCAAGACTTGAACTCCTTCTCTACCTCCTATGCAGACCTCCCAGACACAAGTGCGCTACTTTCTGATTTGTGGAAGTGTGTCAAATGAGGAGCTCTCCTCCTCTATTTATACTAGTTCCCGATTGACCAAAATCCCTAATGGGGCCAACCTCTCTTGGAGAAGTCTAATAACCCCTAAAATATAAAATCAGGGCCGACCCCCACATGGTGGGTCTAATAACCCTAGTTACCACAAACCATCGGAGGAATACACATCTCCGGATACATAAAGAATCACCTCGGAGGGATGAAACATCTCCGGAATAATAATGTACAAATATAATATTCTTAGAAGTTACAATATTCAACAGTAATTGAGACTGTGATTCCTCATTATTTTTCCTAAACCTAGCATTATTCTTCTTAAGTGTTTGATTCTCTTTCTTAATATGCGTGTCTAACATTTCAAGTTCCTTAATTGTCTATTTTAACTTTTTAATATCTTGACCTTTCTTTTTGTTAAATTTTGAGCATTAATTCATTATACTCTAGGATATTTGCTGAGAGAATAACATATACAGGATATCAATGCATGGCAATCACAATATGACAAGCATCACAAGAATCAAAAGCATAAGAGACAAGAGACATAGAGTTTCCGTGGGGAAAACCCTAAGGTGAAAAACCCCACAACTTCCTCAGAGATAAAGAGAGCAATGGCTCAACCAAAGTACAACCAAATAACACTGAGATAGTCTCCTAGTAGCAGATGCTCCTCCTCCTCACTAGTGCGCCACTTTCAGAGAGAGACTGAGTTACTTTTCCGAGTGAGTAAAATAGAGATCTCCTATCTCTATTTATACTCACCTTTTTGCCCAGTGACCTTATGGGGCTGACTTGTCTAGTTAGATACATCCACATTATATTATATATAATTCCGGGCCAACCCCACATGGTGGTCTAATAACCCATCGGCAAGTACACACACTTGCGACACTTGTCAATCCACATGACGACACTTCCTTATAGAGGAATAACACCTCTCTTATAAGGGTACAATAAATATATATAAAATACACAGATGAAATACATTCCGAAGTTACATATACATCAACACTCCCTCTTAACTAGGAAGGTATTTCTCGACACAAATCTACTAGACAAGTCTTCTTCTCTGGATCATCGTCATTGATGCAGCGTCATCATCATCGTCACTGCTGTTGCTATCTCAACCAATCTCTGACTCTACTCGTCATAGGAAGTTCTACAGAGCCAGTCCTTTTTCATACTGGATGTAGGCCCACCATCTGCAGGTCTTCATCATCACTGGCCATACTGTGGAATCCTCAGGACTTATTACGTGCGTCACAAAACCTGGCTGCAACATCCCAGGCTATTACGAGCACAAAGCTCTACCTGTAGGATCTCCCAGGAGCACATTACATGTGACCCATCACAAAACCTGGCTGAAGCATCCCAGGTTGTTACGAGCACACGGCTCTACCTGTCGGATCTCCCAAGAGCAAATTACATGTGATCTCACCACAAAACCTGGCTGAAGCATCTGAGGCCTTTTTCATCCTGTCTAGATCTCCCAGGAGAAAATTACATGTGGTCATGGAAAAACCTGGCTGAAGCATCTGAGGCCTTTTTCATCCTGTCCAGATCTCCCAGGAGCAAATTACATGCCATAGGACAAAACCTCGCAAGAGCATCTGCCAGATATCCCAGGGCACCGAATTACATGCCATAGGAAAAACCTCGAAAGACTATCTGCAGATCTCCTAGGGCACAAATTATATGTCCTTCCAAGCAAAACCTCGAAAGATCATTTTCCAGATGTCCCAGGGCACGGAATTACATGCCATAGGCAAAACCTCGAAAGACCATCTGCAAATCTCCCAGGGCACAAATTACATGCTTACCTGCACAACCTGATCCACGGCCACAAAGTATCATCTAATACTCACCATACATCATCCTGATGTACAAATGATCATCCTGATCATCATCATTGCAACATCCTGCTGCATGTCATCTGGAGAAGCTCGTCATCCATGATCATCCTGATCATACAATGCATTCATCTGATGCACACCACGTATCTACCTGATACATATCATCATAGTGTATCCACCTGATACATAGATACATGATACACATAATGTATCCATCAACATACATGATCTACCTGATCATATCTGATACATATCAATATACATGATCTACCTGATCATACAATGTATCCACCTGATACATATACAAATACATGGTCCAAGCATCCAACATGATGCATATACAAAATACATACACATGATCCAACCGATCATATCCAGCATCCAACATGATGCGTACATACATATAAATGATCCAACTGATCATATCCAACATCCAACATGATGCGTACATACATACATAAAAATGATCCAACTGATCATATCCAGCATCCAACATGATGCGTACATACATACATAAAAATTATCCAACTGATCATATCCAGCAGAAACCAGAACATCATCCTGATGTTCATCATCCAGCACTTACATCCACAGCGATGTGAAGGATCCTCCTTCCAACATGCTTGGAATGGCTTCAGCAAATGTGTCCATCACTTCTTCCTCGAAGTGTCCTCGATCTGAAGAACGCTAAGCCTCTCTCTGAAATACTCGAACTTCACCCTGGCTAGTGGCTTCGTTAGCACATCTGCAATCTGCTCGTCCATCGCAACATACAGGAGCTTCACGGATCCTCTCTGCACCATATCCCTGATATAGTGATATTTGATCTCTATGTGTTTCGACCTGTCATGAAACACTGGATTCTCGGACAGCTTCACACAACTCTGGTTATCACAAAAGATACCAGTAGCATCCAACGAGAGATCAAATAACTCAGACAGTAGCTTTCGTAGCCATACTGCCTCACAACTAGCTGAACAGGCTGCAACATACTCTGCCTCAGCTGTACTCAGTGCTACGTAGGACTGCTTCCTGCTAAACCAAGAGATCACACCTGATCCCATACTGAAGCAACACCCAGATGTGCTCTTCCTATCTGCAGCACTGCCAGCCCAATCTGAATCAACATAACCCTACAGGTTAAACTTTTGATTCGCTTCATACTTGATCCCATAATCCACTGTACCCTTTAGGTACCTCAGAACATGCTTTACAGCAACCAGGTGAACACTCCTCGGATCCGTCAGGAACTGGCTCAATGTGTTCACAGCAAAGCAAATATCTGGTCTCATGTTTGTTAGGTACATCAAGGACCCAATCATCTGACGATACATAGAGACATCAACCGGCTCAGATGAAGCATCACATAGAAGCTTCAGATTCGATTCCATAGGTGTGGCCATGGCCTTGCAATCCATCATCCCAAATCTCTTCAGGATATCCACTGTGTACTTCCCTTGACCAAGGAATATCCCACCTGTACTCTGCCACACCTCCATACCTAGGAAATAGTGCATAATTCCCAAATATTTCATATCGAATTCAGCAGCAAGCTTCCTCTTAGTATCTGCAATCAGTCTGTCATCTCCTGTTGCAAATAAGTCATCCACATACAGGAGTAGAATCACAGGATTCCCTTCCTCAACCTTGTAGTAAAGGTTGCAATCCGCTTTGCTCTTGGTAAAGCCCAAACTAGATAGGAAACTGTCCATCCTACCATACCAGGTTCTGGGAGTTTGCTTCAAGCCATACAAGGCTTTCTTCAATCTGCACACATATGACTCCCTGTCATGTATTTCAAAACCTAGTGGCTGCTCCACATATACTTCCTCTTCAACTACACCATTCAAGAAAGCTGCCTTGACATCCATTTGGTGTATTTTCCATTTCATTGCTGTAGCCAGGGCAAGTACTGTTCTGATGGAAGTATACCTGGCTACAGGTGCAAAAGTTTCTTCATAATCTATTCCCTCTTTTTGAGAGAATCCACGAGCTATGAATCTTGCCTTGTATTTCTCCACACTGCCATCTGTAGCATGCTTGATTTTGAAGATCAATTTAGAAGTTACAACTGACTTCTCTTTAGGTCTTGGGACAACATCCCAAACATCATTATTCATTATTAACTGATATTCCTCAACCATGGCATCCTTCCATTCTTTCTTTTCCGCTGCTTCTTCATAACTGGAAGGCTCTTTGTTCATAATGTCACAGAGCAAAGCAACACAGCTGGTCTGTGATCTGGTTCTCTTCTTTGCTTTGTGTTCTTCTTCTGGAATGCCAAATCTTTATGCATCTTGAATGATCTCTCTAGCCCATGCAGGTTTCCTCTTGTGAGAGTTATCCTCACGGGGTGGATCTATAGGTTCTTGCGGATCTTCAAACTCACGAACAACTTCTGGAGCTACTTCAGTCATGGTAGTATCTTGAAATCTAGTTTCCTTAGGTTCTTCATAAACTTCGATAGGTGCCTTCCTTGATTTGATGAATGCTGAGTTTTCATCAAATGTTACATCCCTGCTGACATCAATCTTCTTGAACCCTGAAAAGTATATTCTGTAAGCCTTCGAGCTTTCACTGTAACCCACAAAGATACCCTTCTTTCCTGAAGGATCTAGTCTGGTCCTCTTTTCCTTTGGGACATGAGTGAATACTGGACAACCAAATATTCTGAGATGGCTGACTTCAGTTTCTTACCAGAAAAGACCTCTTCTGGTGTCTTGTTGTCCAATATCTTGTGGGGTGTTCTGTTCTGCACATATACAGCTGTTCTAGCTGCTTCTTCCCATAGATGCATAGGTAGATCCTGGTCATGGAGCATTGCTCTTGCTGCTTCCATGATTGTTTTGTTCTTCCTTTCTGCAACTCCATTCTGTTGTGGATTGTAAGGAGCAGTCAACTCCCTCTTAATTCCTGAATCACTGCAAAGCTTCTTGAAGTCACCTGAGGTGAATTATCCACCATTGTCGGATCTGAATGTTTTGATCTTCTTGTCAGTTTGATTCTCCATCAAGGTTTTGAATTCCTTGAACTTATCAAACACCTCATCTTTTCTCTTCAAGAAGTATACCCAAGTCTTCCTGGAGAATTCATCAATAAATGAGACATAGTAAACATACCCACTCAGGGAACTGGATGACATAGGACCACATACATCTGAGTGGATGATTTCCAGGATGTCTTTTGCCTTGCTTTCACTGCTTGGGAAATCCTTCTTTATGTTCTTACCTTTTGCACATCCTTTGCAAACACCTTCATGTTTGGTCTTGATTTTAGGAAGACCCTCTACAACCTTGCTTGCAATTGGAAGTGCTCTATAGTGCATATGAGCAAGTCTTCTATGCCAAAGTTCACTTGGCTCCATGGATTCATGTACCATGGCATGTTCAGGTTGTCTCTTCAATTTATACAAACCTCTCTCTTGCTCTCCAATCACTATTGCATCATCTATGGTCTTTACCTTTGGCCACATTAGGACTTGGCCATCTACAAATGCAACCCTCATACCTTTTGCATCCAATGCAGAGATTGAGAGTAAGTTCTTCTTGAGCCCAGGTACATACAGTACTTCTTTCATCTTCAAGGATTTTCCAGAATCTAGGTTGTAGGAGGCTTCACCACTTCCTTTGATTGGGTATTGATAATCATCCCCAAGTTTCACCTTATGGGGTGATTCATGTTCATATAGATTCACAAAAGATTCCTTAAACCCAGTCATGTGTTTGGAAGCCCCACTATCAATCAACTAATCATTACAACCATGGGAGATGGTACCTGTGAGAGCAGAGATTAGAACATACTCTTCTTCACTTGATGAGTCATCATTACTATCACTTTCTGCCGTAGCCTTCTTCTTTAGGGGTTCATCATCTTCAGCAGCATGAGCATGAAACCTTCTTTTGCTACCCTTCTTCTTCTTGATGGGGTTGTTGTTGTCCTTCTTCTTTTTGGGACAATTTATGGCAATATGTCCTTTCTCATTATAGGTGAAGCATATTCTTCTTTCTTTGAAGTGATGTGAAGATTTCTTGGAGTGAGATGGCTCTCTCTTGAACTTCCCTTTCTTGGTGTGAGCTGTGAGAGCTTGATCTTCATTCCCCATCTTTTCTTCTCGTGCCACAAGCCTTGCTTCTTCTTGTGAGCATTCTTCCCGTAGTCTACTGAAGGAGATCAACTTCTTCCTTGCACAAATTCCTTGGATAAAGGAATCCCATGACCTGGGTAGGCCATTCAGAGTGGTCATCACCACTTCACCATTCTCCACCATTTCATCCACTGCTTCTAGCTGTTCCTTGATCTGGGAGACCCTTGAAAAATAAGATTGAATGGTTTCTCCATTCTGAAATTTCACTCCTTTCAATTGGTTCCACAGGGTCATCTTCCGATTTATGTTCCTCCCTTCAAACAGCTTGGTCAAAGAGTCAAACATCTCCTTGGGTGTCTTAAGAGAAGACACATGGGGTATGAGATGGTCTTTAATAGAATCAACAATGATTCTCTTTGCCTTGACCAAGTTCTTCTTATGCAATACCTTGGCCTCTTCATCCTCTAGGATAGGGATGTCTTCTTTCACATATGAGTCCAACTCATTCTCTTCCAGGATTAACCCAATTCTATACTTCCAAGCTCGGAAGTTATCAGCCCCTTCAAGCTTATCCTCAAGCTTGGTGTGGAGAGACATCTTAAAGAGTACTTCAAATGAAAATAGAAAAGATTTAGGTCTTACCACTTGAAGTGCTGAAAACTAGATCTGGTCCCGGATTAGGGTTTGTTAGAGAAACCCTAAAAATTCAAAATGTGAATTTCAAATTTCTGAAAGGATAGAAATATGCGCCTTAGTGAGCTGATCAGCCAGGTGCATTTAGAATTTGAGATCAGAAAATTCTTGCCCTTCAGAATTGCCTTTTTGTCCTCCCGGGTTCACTAGGGAGAGCCCTGAATTAGGGTTTGAGTTTCCCGGAGATCTACCCAGCCAAAAATCTCGATCCAAAGCTCTAAAATTCGATTTTTGCAAGGATCTTCCAGCTGTGTCTTGAGATTCCAGAAATTCCTATTTTTGTGGAAACCCTAATTTTTAGGGCCAAATCTAAAAATGCTCGGAATTGAATTCTGATTGGACAGATATATGCGCCTTGATGAGTAGAGTCAATCTACTATACTGATTTTAAAAATCTGTGGAGAGAAACCCAATAAACAAGGAACTCAAGCTTCTGTCACTGCAAAATGTCTTCTTCTCAGGTTAGCTCTGATACCATGTTAAATTTTGAGCATTAATTCATTATACTCTAGGATCCTTGCTGAGAGAATAACATATACAGTATATCAATGCATGACAATCACAATATGACAAGCATCACAAGAATCAAAAGCATAAGAGACAAGAGACACAGAGTTTCCGTGGGGAAAACCCTAAGGTGAAAAACCCCACAACTTCCTCAGAGATAGAGAGAGCAATGGCTCAACCAAAGTACAACCAAATAACACTGAGATAGTCTCCTAGTAGCAGATGCTCCTCCTCCTCACTAGTGCGCCACTTTCAGAGAGAGAGTGAGTTACTTTTCCGAGTGAGTAAAATAGAGATCTCCTATCTCTATTTATACTCACCTTTTTGCCCAGTGACCTTATGGGGCCGACTTGTCTAGTTAGATACGTCCACATTATATTATATATAATTCTGGGCCAACCCCACACGGTAGTCTAATAACCCATCGGCATGTACACACACTTGCGACACTTGCCAATCCACATGACGACACTTCCTTATAGAGGAATAACACATCTCTTATAAGGGTACAATAAATATATATAAAATACACAGATGAAATACATTCCGAAGTTACATATACATCAACACTTTTGTAATTTGACAGATAGTGAGTCGAGGCTTACCACATTATAAAATACTAGTGCATGTGTCAATGATGATAAAGGTGCACTATGATCTAGATGAGTGTCCTCTTTCATCAGCTCCTCAACATCTTCAACCAATTCTCCAGCTTCTTCCATTGGTTCAATTGACTTCTTTTCAGATTATTTATACTGAGGACACTTAGGGTTCTGTGGTAGTAAATCATTGAGTCCTTTGGCTTCTGAGATCAATTATGCAATTATTTTTTCAGCTTCTCTCACTTTACTATGAGTGATTCTACCTACCACAACTTCATGTGGTTTTACCAACTCATGATGCCTCTTCTGTTTTGCATATTTTGTAGTTTTCAACACTTCATAGGTTTTTACCATCTGCTTAGTGTTTTTCTTCTTCTTAGGAGAACTCACAATAAATTCTGGTGCAATTGTTGGAGAATTTTCAACAACGGGAGGAGGGTTTGCTGGAGGTATGGCCTCGGGACATTGATTTGTAGGCACAATCACAGGAGGACAATGTACATCCTTTTCTTTTGAGAAGCCTTGTTCTTCCATAAAATATGTGCAAGTGGTATTGGGTTTGTCTAATTCTTTCAAAACTAACAATTTAATGAGTGCAAGATGATGAAAACTACTAGATTCATTATCCACACCCTATTGAACGCCAATTTCCATTTTATGCAATCTTTTGTAGAGAAAATAGGGTAGATTAAGAGGATTCTAACCACACACATGAAGTAGAAATATGATGTGGTACATGTAGACAAAACTATAGTGGTCGTCACATGTGACATATTTTTAAACCAGTAGACAAGATTTTCCCAATCTTCCTTGAGTCTCATTCTATGTATACCTTTTTTCTAGTCTGGTGGAGGATGAACACTTTAAACAAATAATTTCCATGCATCCCTGTCCTTCATCTGCTACTATTTAAACCATTTTTCACTAGTAGCAGATACCCCAATGGTTGCAACTATGGAATCCTCCCAAACAGGTAGTGTAAGCTCTCTGATGTCTGAAATAGTACCATCAAATGACCAAGCAAATTTCAATGAGAGCTTATCATGCCATCCCTGCAATATTCCAAAGAACACATACCAACCCATTTCCCTGAAGAAATCCTGATTGTCTGGATATTCATTGAAACAGTCTACCATCTCTCGTTCATACCTCTTTGCCATCCTGCCACAGCTTGTCAAGACCTTTGAAATTGCTTACTCCCCCAACACCTTTGGTCTCTGCATAGTATAATAAGGAAGGGATAAACAATGAGGGTAAATAATTACAATTTTAGGGATAGATAGTGATTGTAGGTAATTAAATTTGGGCATGGTTTAGAAGATAGAAAAGATGTAATAACCAAATCGTATCATAACTTCAAATGAAACATCAAATTGAAATAGGCAATCATGATAGTGCATTTATCACGATTCATTAGATCACTTGGGATTAATATGGGAATTCAAAATGAAAAATAATAAATCCTAAAACGATGGTTATCCAAGGAAAGATATGCTAAGGTCATTATAGGATAGGTTATATTCTTGGAGATTTGCAAAATTAAGTAAGCTTTCATATTTGGGTAACTTAACAAAGTACCTACTGCCAGATTTTGACATATTTGATGCACATGAGGCTATAGGTCCTTTGGATAGTTTTGCTCAATGTTGATGCTTACTAACACTTTGAACTTTAATGAAAAACATCTCTTGAAAAAGAAAATTCCCTAAGAACATAACAACTCCTTGAGGCAAAACATCTAACCTGTCTCTATAATGAGGAGATCTATTCCTTTCCACAAAACTTATTGTAGAAAGAATAGACACCTCCTTTCAATTGGAATAGACCCAAAGCTTGCTAAGAATATCTCTAAGGTTTAATAATTCAATTTTTTTATGAGAAATACCCAACTGCAAGTTTTCTTCTGGTGATATGCTCAAATTACAAGTTTTCCAAAAACTTGTAAATTCTATAAAAGAATTGTAAAATCTGTTGAGAACTTGTAAATTATATTGAATCTACAACCCAAATCCATTTCAGGTACAAATAACTCCTTGTGAATAGATTTATTGGATTTGGACATGAATAAAAGTCACTGGATTACCAACCAATGATGTGAGTTGTTAACCAGTGCAAGATATCCCATCATTAATGTCACAGATATCAAGGTACCCAAGTACATCCTATATGATGTGAATGATTGAGATGGCATCAAACATTAACACAATTCACCAAGAAAGACACATTGATGTATTCCCATTATCTGTCGATGAGAGGACCTGCCATTAAGGCATGTATGCCTCAAGGTACTTTTATTGTCTCTAGTTCTATCCCCAGATAAAGTGTTGGAGTTGATGGGGTATAACTTGTTGAAGGGAAGACCTTAAAGAACTATTCCTTAGCCAACACGATTTTAAGTCAAATATGATTTCAAATTTGCAGAAAAACTTAGAAATATTGATTCAAAGAGATTTTTATTTGGGCTCTATCAACCAATTACCTTCTTTTCTGAAAGAGAGTTGCTAAAATTGTATATATTTTTAATAGATTTTCTCTCTCTTTTTTTTAGAATTTTCTTTTCTCTAGAAAAGAAAATTCAACCTGAAATGGTGGCAGGTGGGATAGTCCCCCCTGCAACTACCTCCAATTCATCCTATTTTTATAGATCCTCTAAAAAACCCTCTCTGAATTTTGGTCGCTGGTAGAGCTTCAATCTGTGACCATTCACTAGAAAAGAAACACCTGACTCATCAATAGTCCTCAGCCTGACTGATCCGTTCTCATATACAATCTCTATTTCATATGGACCTAGCCAATGTGTTGTAAATTTTCCTAAAGTTCTTAAACTTTGAATCGTAGAGAAACGCCTAGTCCTCTACTTGAAAGTGCTTCCTCTTAATAAACTTACCATGGAAAGCTTCCCTTTGTTTCTGCAATAATGCGGTATGATGAAAAGAATCATGTCTCATCTCGTCCAACTGTACAATTTGTTTCTTATGTGCCTCTGATAAATCATAAGTCCATTCCCAATTTAGCTACAATCTTGTAGGTATGTATGTGGAATTCTATTGGAAATGAGACTTGCTTCCCATATACCATCTCGCAAGGAGTGTTACCTATTGTGTCTTTCTGAGTTGTCTAGTAGTCCCACAGGACTTCATGGAGGCTATCTTCCTAGTCCTTCTTGTGAAGCTGCATAGTTTTTGTTAGAATTCCTTCTAAAATCTTATTAGTAGATTTTACTTGATCATTATCATAGGGGTGGTAAGGGGTGGATGTTCTATGTTTAATATGATATCTATTAGTAATGGAATGGACCAATTTAGATGTGAATTAAGCACCTTGATCAATCACTATCTCCATAGGCACACCAAATATTACAAACATATCTTCAAAAATACAATCTACCACTGATTTTTCAGTTGCATGACTTAAAGCTTTGGCTTTAGACCATTTGGTTATGTACTTAGTACTTACCAATATGTACCTCTTACCTTTTGATGGATGGATATTCAAACCAACAAAGTCCAAGGCCCATTTTTTAAAGGGTCCCAAATGAACTTGAGGCTGCAAATACATTTCATTAACTGCTATCGGCTTCATGATGTTTTTGAACTTTACTGCTATAGACTTGTGCATTCTTTCATAATTATCACATGATTTTACATACTCCGGGATCCTTGAATATTGAAGGAAAATAATATCCCATGTGTAGAACTTTGTACGATATTCTTTTGTCTGCAAAATGGCCTCCATATGGCTCATCATGACAGGCCTTCAAAATGTCTAAAATATTGTCCTCACAAACGCACCTACTAATGACTAAGTCAAGACTAGTATAAAATAAATCATGCTGAACCCAATAATAAGATGCACTCTTTCTAATAATATGTTTCTTTTCTCTATGAGATAAGTGGGTTGGTAACCTTCCTATAGATAGATAATTAGCTATATCAGTAAACTAGGGAGATTTGATGGATACAACGAATAAATTTTCATCGGGAAAGTTATCTTCCATTGGGACATCTTCACCTGTATTCAATTGTTGAGAAATAAAATTTGCAACATGATTTCCCCTTCCCGGTCGATTTAGCATAGTAATGTTGAATTCTTGAAGTAATAAAAACCATCTCGTGACCTTACCATTAGTGATTGGCTTATTCATTAGGTACCTAATTGCAGAAGGGTCAGTATGCACAAAAACTTCATATCTAGTTATGTAATGTCTAAACTTATTAATAGCATATACAATTGTGTTAACTCCCAAAAAGTGCTCACTAGCTCATTTACCACATTATATGGCTCATTTGTCCATTTTCCTACAATATTTCCATTAAAAATCCCAAAAAATCCCATTAAAAAGCCTCCAAAAGGCCTAAAATGCCTCCAAAAGGCCACAAAACCACCAAAATAGCCTAAAAAAGGCTAAAAAACCCCCTTTTCCTCCAAAAATAGCAAAATCCCCTAAAAAGGGAATAAAAAATATAAAATAATGAGGAAAAGGAGGAAAAAACCCTATACAGCTGCCCAAAACCATGTGTTTCCTAAAACCATGGGTCAGCACTCCACACCCAAAAAACTATAAATAGGTGATGGAGATCCCTTATTCCATATCCACAATCACAAGCACCCTTACTCTGCCAAAATCTCTCTCGAAACCCTAGTTCACCTTCGAACTATTTTCACCTTGAGAGCCACCTTTGGCCCATTCCCAACATTGGAGAAGGAGAAAGGAGCATTCTGAAGCTTGGAGCATCCTCTTGGACACTGCAAAGAGCTTCACCAAACCTTGACACTCAAGGTAACATCAATACAAAATCATTCTCTCAATTTGGTGTTTATGCTTCATGCTTGTTTTGGAATTAATTTAATTTTCAGTTTTAGTTTAATTAGTTTAATGTACTGAACTGCTACTAAGGAGTCCATTCTCCTTAGTAAGTGCTCATTGGCACAAGCTAGGGGTAAAACCCTAGCTACAGTTTTGGCGACTCCACTGGGGATCGAACCCACCCATTACCGACCCAAGGCGTAGTGAACACTCAGCCGTTGGCCCAACAACAGCAAATCACCTACGCTGCTCCTGATCAACCCATGTTTGACTCAGGTACCCACCACTTACTGATGATGTCATCTGCTGATGTCAACCTCCAGACCCGTCGGAACCAATACGGCTCCACCTCTGAAGCCACTCCCACGGATAAACCTACTAACGCCCATCCCACCGATCAGGCGTTACGTATACCTCCGCCTCCCATAGACGGCGCTGCGAAAGCACCTCGTTTCCCACTTCGCCGAATCAACAATAACCCTAATGCGCGCGCTGCGTCAAACTACAACATCGTAGACGACCTAGCCCAATCTCCCGCAGCCATGTCTGCGTTAGAAGTCTTGAAGAACTGCCCTTCCCAGCGCAAGACTTTACTTTCCGCCATTGGGGGCATTGACCCAACTGATTCGCATTTGATGGCGTTTGATTTAGACCAGTCTGAACCACGCCTACCTTCTAGCTTAGCCTTCCAAGTTACTGTCTCCGTTAGGAATCTTGTTATCCATCGGTGCATCATCGATGAGGGTGCCTCCACATGCGTTATGTCTACATTTGTATGGCAGAAGCTAGGATCCCCTCCTCTCCAGCAGTCCACCACTGCGTTACGTGCCTACGACGGTCGTTCGGCTCAGCCCCAAGGCCTCCTAGCCAATGTCCCCGTCCAGTTAGGTGGCAAAACAGTCCTTATTGACATAGAGGTAATCAATGCCCAATTGGATTACAACCTTTTACTTGGCCGCAGCTACATGTATGCCATGCGGGCGGTTGCCTTTTCTGTCTTTCGCACCATGATGTTCCCCCATGAAGGACGCGTGGTTAAGATTGACCAGCTCACCTACTATGATCCCAGTGCTCCGACGGCACCGGAGAATGTTCTCCCCATGGTTGAACAACCTGTTTCCCCTGCCACCACCTCGTTTGTTTCCTCTACGGGGCCTGGGGTCTACTCAGACGCGCCGATGACCTCAACCTTTCAATCCATTCCTCCGCCGTCATCTACGCCCGAAATGTATGACTTATGTACCTTGTCCCACGACATCCTACCACCTAACAATCAACCATCCTTGTTGCCTAAACCACCATTGGTACCTAGCCACATTGGAGTTACACCGATCCATACGATCCCCTTCCTAGTTCCTCCAGCAGGCGTAGTAAGCGCCCCGGTCATGGCTACCCTCAGCCTCCCTGGGTTAACCTTGGGATTACCTGTATGGTATCTTTCGCCTCCAGTTCGCCCGCCAACACCAGATGTCGTCCTCCAGCCGGTGCAACCCATGACTACTACCACTCAGCCACCTCCCGGTGTCTCTACCCCTTCGACCTCCGCGCCACCTCCCCCTACTCCCAAACCCACTGGGGGCAGAGGTCCACAACCTTACACTGCTGTACCACCACCTAAGACAGTAAAAAACCTTCCAGTGTTTCGTGCTCCTCCTAAATGCTCGCTGTGTGACGAGTTGGGCCATGCGACCCACCAATGCCCACAGTTACCCGCATTACAGAAGCACATGCAAATGCTCGATGATGACCCCAACATCCCAACTGTCGAACTAAACCCCACTCCTAAACCTAAAGATAAGTCCCTACGTACCAACCACTCCTGCGCCATCTGCGGTATTTACGGGCACTATTCACATCATTGTCCCGATCTCCCGGATTACAGAGCGGCTCTCTATGAGATGAACAATCTGGATCTTGAGACGGCACCTCCTACCATTGAGGAGATCTACCCCCCAGACTCTTCAACTTCCGGAGAGGTCAATACCATCTATATGATCTCTTCCACCACTACTTCAACCACTACCCCCTCGTCAACCGATTTGACGACGCAAACTTTCCGTACTGATGAGGAGATTCTTGAGGCCCTTACTGCCCCGGATTATCCCTGGGATGACATGCACCACCATTCCTATTTCATCCCAGAAGCGTCTTCCTCTAGCACCGCTACCCAATACGCGGTTGAATCCAAAGACTTCCTCCCCACTAAGGTTGACTGGTTCAAGGACCCTATTCCTGCTCCTGATGCCTTCGAGGAGGGTAACATGGCCAACATCTCACCTGTCATCCAAGTCGATGTCGCTGCCCCAGGACGTGCCCCTGAACTCATTACTTTAGGAGCATTCTGCAGTAAACAAGAGATTGAGGACTACACAAACCTTTTCAAAGAATTCCGTGATGTCTTTGCCTGGTCCTATACCGAAATGCCTGGTCTTGACCCCGCAATTATAGAGCACCACATTGACACATGGCCTGATGTAACCCCCGTTCGCCAGAAACAGCGCCCCATTCATCCCTCCAAGCTCCCAGCTGTTAAAGCCGAGATTGAGAAGCTGCGCAAGGCAGGGTTCATTTATCCTATTGCCTATACCACATGGGTTTCAAACCCCGTTCCAGTTAACAAAAAGCAAGGCACCATCCGTGTATGCACTGACTTCCGTGACTTAAACTATGCTTGTCCCAAGGACAACTTCCCCAAGCCGTTCATCGATCAACTCATAGACGCGTGTGCGGGGCATGAGGTCCTCTCCTTCATGGACGGTTTTTCTGGATATAATCAGATTCAGATCCGTAAGGAAGACCAGTACAAAACTGCCTTTACTACCCCATGGGGCACCTTTGCCTATCGCGTCATGCCTTTCGGCCTCAAAAATGCTGGTGCCACTTTCCAGCGGGCTATGACCTATTGCTTCCACGACTTGGTCCACATCCTGTTATTCTACCTCGATGACCTTACAGCTCGTTCCCGGAAACGATCAGACCACCTTAACGACCTTCGGCAAGTTTTTCTGCGTTGTCGCAAATACCAAATTCGCTTGAACCCACACAAGTGTGTTTTTTGCGTACCGGCAGGCCGATTGTTGGGTTTCATTGTTTCCCAGAAAGGAATTACTGTTGACCCTTTAAAGGTCCAAGCTATTTTAGACCTCCCCCCTCCTCGCACGCTCCGGCAGCTCCAAAGTCTGCAGGGGCGATCTAACTTCCTTCGACGCTTCGTTCCTGATTATGCCACCACTGTTCACGGTTTCTTGCGCCTGCTCCGCACCCACGTACCCTTCGTCTGGGATGCGCAAGCAGAAGCTGCATTCGAGGCCCTCAAGAAGGCCCTCACACAAGCCCCTCTGATTTCCCCTCCGGATTTCACTCGAGACTTCATCCTTTACGTGTCGGCCTCAGAACATGCCATATCTGGAGTCTTGGTTCAAGAAGACGCCTCTCACCAGGAGCACGTCATTTACTACGTTAGCCAGACCTTGTCTGGTCCACCACTACGCTACCCATATGAGGAGAAACTTGCCCTAGCAGTGGTCTTCTCCGTTCAAAAATTGCGACACTATATCTTAATGAGTCATACCACAGTCGTCGCCGACTCTAACCCCATGGTATATCTTCTAAACCGGCGGCTACTCCAAGGTCGTGTTTCCAAATGGGTCATTATCCTCCAAGAATATGACCTGACCTTCAAAACACCTAAGAGCACTAAAGCCCTCGCACTTGCCCAGCTCATTACTGATCTCCCTTCCCTTCTCCCGGCCAAACCAATTTCCGATGAGTTACCAGACAATCACCTGTTCACTATCTCGTCCGATGACCCATGGTACGGTGATATCTTGTTATACCTACGCATGCAGAAGTTCAGACCCAAAGTTACACGAAATGGATGCCGTCGCATACGCCACCAGGCCTCTCGATATCTCCTCTTAGGCGATGTCCTCTACCGGCGCGGGGTTGACACAATTCTTCGTCGTTGCCTTACCCACGAGGAGGCTGAACACGTCCTTAATGACTGTCATAGCGGCGCCTGCGGAGGCCATTTCTCAGGGATGGCCACCGCCCAAAAGGTCGTCCGCGCCGGATACTTCTGGCCCACACTTTTCACTGACTGCATCACTGCGGTCAAACACTGCCATAACTGCCAACTTTTTGCCCCCAAGGCCCGGACACCTCCTGCTCCGTTACACCCAGTCGTCACCGTTGGTCCCTTTTGTAAGTGGGCCATAGACTTCATGGAATGTAGACCCCAGTCTGCAAACGGCCACAAATATATTGTTGTCGCTGTTGATTACTTCACCAAATGGGCGGAAGCCATGCCTACCTTCAATTGTACCGCTGACACTGCTGCCCGCTTCTTTTTCAACCATGTCATCGCCCGATTCGGGGTTCCTAAGCAGTTAGTCTCTGACCATGGTTCACACTTCGAAGATGCCGTCTGGCGTGAGTTATCCACCCTCCTTAAGTATGAGCACCAATTTTCCTCTGCTTACTACCACCAAGGGAACGACCAAGTAGAGGCCATCAATAAAATTCTTAAAACTATCCTCCAACGAACAGTTGACAAGCATAAGTCCAATTGGCACCACATGTTGTTCCCTGCTTTGTGGGCTTATCGCACTTCCACTAAGACCGCCACTGGTTTTACCCCATTTCATTTAGTTCACGGTATAGAGTCTGTTCTCCCCATCGAGTGTCAGATCCCTGCCTTACAGATCGCCGTTGAGCTTCTCCCTGAAACCACCCCCCTCGAGCAGCGTCTGCTGCACCTCGAACAAGCCGATGAAGACCGTCGGGCCACTCTCCAGAACATCGAAGCTGCCAAAAACCGCTCCAAAGCGGACTATGATAAACATGTTCACCCTCGAACTTTCCGCGAAGGGGACCTAGTCCTCGCCTACGATCAAGCCCATGACAAAACCGGTAAAGGGAAGTTCGAATCCATGTGGCAAGGCCCTTACGTCGTCCAGACCTGCCTCGGCAAGGGGGCATACATCTTAGCTGACTCTGAAGGCCGTCCTTTGCGCAACCCTCGTAATGGGTTGTATCTTAAGCGTTTTTACCCATAAAAAGAAACCCGCGGCCTCATTGGTCTGCGTTGTACAGTACTTTATTTTTTGTTTTTGTTTTTACAAACCGTTTCCACCACTGAAATCAGCACGACGCGACCGTCATGATGGTCCCCTCGTTGCATAATTTTTCGTCCTGTCATTTTTTACCCCTTTTTCAGACGCCATTAGTCGCCTCGGTTTGCGTGCCACATCGGCCGTTCTCCTTTTTTCACATATTTTATATCATCAGATTCATTTTTCCGAGCTGGTGATGATGCTTGAGATCATTTCTCGCTCTCACCTCCAGATTTTCTGGGCATTTTTCCAAAATGCCCCCGTCACCTCGGTTTGCGTGCCACATCGGCCATTACCCGTTTTTGACATCCTTTATATCGCCGGATTCATTTTTCCGAGCTCGTGATGATGCTTGAGATCATTTCTCGCTCTCACTTGGTACAATTTCAACATTGGGTCCTAACACCTTGTTGCCTCGGTTTGCGTGCCACATCGGCCGCCATCAGATTGTTCCACATTTTTACATGAGCCATTCACTCCTGTCATACTGCAAATGTTTCGTTATTTTGCCACCATTTCATCTACCCCGCAAGGAGGTCCATCAGTGTTCCCACCTACCCTCGTTCTTGGTCATCATTACTACACCTTGATTGAACACTTCCTCCTTGCCTGGCCATTCCTTTTGTTCGGTATAATTTTATCCCTTTTTCGGGCCGGACAAGTCCTTTACGAAAAAGGCACATAGGGAGTTTCCGTTAAGCTCTTTTCTGACTCCTAAAAGAATGAAAAGATCGCCGAGCAATCTTGCTTCCTTTCATGCTCGTTAAAGTACCTGAAAGGGCGTCTATCTGGTATAAGTTTAACCCTTTTCCGGACCTGGTAGACTAATTACGAAAAAGGAATACTCTAGTCACACCGGCTAGAAGAGTTCTTCATTGCATCCTTTTATGCTTCTTTGGGCCTTGAAGACTAAATCTACGAAAAAGCAACCCCTCGGAGTCTTCTTACTTGCTTTCAGACTCTCTAAAATTGAAAGCAACCACGAGCATATACTGTCCTGGGCTCGTTAAATCCACACGACAGTACCATTTCCATCATTTCAGAGTCTTCTTATCGCTTTCAGACTCCTTAAAATTGAAAGCAACCACGAGCATGAACTGTCCTGGGCTCGTAAAATCCACACGACAGTATCATTTTATCCACACACTTCTTCTAGTTCCTTAACCCATGAAGAAGTATCCTCCCGTGCCTCATGGCACTATGATCGATCATCTCGGCAGTACCCCCAATCAGGTCACCTTTGTTCAGAGTATTCTGCAGTCTCCTGCCATTGTATACCAGCTTGAGTCTCCTTCAGCCAGTTATCCTCCCAGATCCATTACAGCTATGATCCCTTTCCCCTCAGTCAGTTTCATATGCTGCCAGATCATTCCCATTGTCATACTCTGAACAAAGGAAGTTTGAGTCAACCCACTCTGCTTGCCCAGTTTTTCCCCCCACGGTTTGGTCAGCCCTGCCATCAGTACTATCACATTTCGGTTCTCCACCTCGCGCTTCTGTCAAGGAAACATCATTGCCTTGATAGGGGCAGGTCTCCCTCTGTCGACGACAGCTCCTCTATTCCAGAGGATAGGCCCAGAGGTCCCTACGCCTTGGACTTATCACCATCTATGGTAAGTACCTACGGATCATTCTAAGAGGAGACATCATTGCCTCTCTGAGTGGTTGTTCCTCACATGCTCGACTTCAGCACCTTGATCGCATCGTTGAGGATCGCGTAGGATTATATCCCATCATTATTTTTCGAAGACCCCGGATTTCCCCCGACTCTAGCACATTGGTGAGTCACTTCGGAACGCCCAGTTATATGTTCCCGTGGATGTCCGGGCTGCATTGGCGATTGTATTCAGAAGCCATCCAGCTATATGCTTCCTTGGGTACCCAGTTCAGTTCCAGTTCCAGATCAGTGTACCATTGTGAGTGTACCCCTTGTCACTCTGATCCAGCAGCTCATCAGTTCCTTTGGTACCACACTCAGCAGCACTGTTGATTGTTCCAGTGCACCAGTTCTGCAGTTCACACATGATCCGCTCAGCAGTATGTCCCAGACTTTGTGTTCCCTCTGGACACTTATGATGAACACAGTGGTTATGTATTTTCCAGGTCCCCTTTTTTCGGGCCTCACAGTTATGTTTATGTATCTTGATACGAGCATGGGTATGCCCGCCTCGTCCATATATTGAGATTATTCCTCATTCAGTATTTGAGGTCATGTATATTTCAGGTCCCCATTTTTTGGACCCCATTGTTATTATTATATCCTGATACGAGCATGGGCATGCCCACCTCGTCCATATGATCAGATGATTCCTCATCCATTATTGAGGTTATGTACTTTTAGTTCTTGCAGTTGTTTGGGATCGTTGTTCCGGGCTTCAGTTTGTTTCTTCTCTTCTCTCCACACCCAGGAAAACCATTCATGACTTATGATGTCCATCGGCCATACGATGAGCTCCTGCCCTCGCACATCAGGGGGCAATCTGTTAACACCCAAAAAGTGCTCACTAGCTCATTTACCACATTATATGGCTCATTTGTCCATTTTCCTACCATATTTCCATTAAAAATCCCAAAAAATCCCATTAAAAAAGCCTCCAAAAGGCCTAAAATGCCTCCAAAAGGCCACAAAACCACCAAAATAGCCTAAAAAAGGCTAAAAAAACCCCCTTTTCCTCCAAAAATAGCAAAATCCCCTAAAAAGGGAATAAAAAATATAAAATAATGAGGAAAAGGAGGAAAAAACCCTATACAGCTGCCCAAAACCATGTGTTTCCTAAAACCATGGGTCAGCACTCCACCACCAAAAAACTATAAATAGGTGATGGAGATCCCTTATTCCATATCCACAATCACAAGCACCCTTACTCTGCCAAAATCTCTCTCGAAACCCTAGTTCACCTTCGAACTATTTTCACCTTGAGAGCCACCTTTGGCCCATTCCCAACATTGGAGAAGGAGAAAGGAGCATTCTGAAGCTTGGAGAATCCTCTTGGACACTGCAAAGAGCTTCACCAAACCTTGACACTCAAGGTAACATCAATACAAAATCATTCTCTCAATTTGGTGTTTATGCTTCATGCTTGTTTTGGAATTAATTTAATTTTCAGTTTTAGTTTAATTAGTTTAATGTACTGAACTGCTACTAAGGAGTCCATTCTCCTTAGTAGGTGCTCATTGGCACAAGCTAGGGGTAAAACCCTAGCTACAAATTGCAAGAAATTATTTTTCGGTAACATTATAATTCAGTTCAATCGGTGTTATATTTTTACTGATGTAATAAATAGCATAAGCCAGCGTATTATCTCTCTGTCCCAACATAGCTCTGATGGTTGAATCAAAAGCATCTGTAGAAATATGAAAAGGTAGACTCCAATCAGGACCTATTAAGAAAGGGGTTGAAGACAATTTTTATTTTAGGATTTCAAAAGATTGTTGACAGTCATTATCCTAGCAGAAATCACCCCCTTTTGTGAGCATTTTGAAAAGGGGTGAAAAAATTATGGTAAAATTCTCAATAAAGCATCCATAGTACCTTGCATGGCCTAGAAAAATTCTCACTTCTCTTTGATTTGGAGGGGCTTCCAAATTGACAATTACCTCTATTTTAGCTAGTCCTACCTTTATGCCTGAAAAAGAGATAAGATGACCAAGGACTATACCCTAAGTCAGCAACATATTGCATTTTTAGTTGCTGAGTGCAAGGTTAGTTTCTTAGCAACGGGCTAAAACCTTCTCAAGGTTCTGTAAGGCTTCTTCAAAGGTGTTCACATAGACAGTGAAATCGTCCATGTAAACCTCCACACATTCATGGATTACATTGGAGAACATGCCAAACACATCTCTTTGGAAAGTAGCGAGTGCATTGTATAATCCAAAGGGTAGTACTCTAAAGGCATAAGTTTTCCAAGGGCATGTAAAAGTCATTTTATCTTTGTCTTTAGGCATTATCCTAACCTAATTATACCCATTGAATCCATCCAGGAAGGAAAAACAGCCTTCCTTGGCAATGTATCCAGGACTTGGTCAATGAATGGAAGAGGGAAATGGTCTCTAAGGGTGGCTTCGTTTAATTCTCAATATTCAATACACACATGCCACTTTCCATTTTTCTTGGGAACTATAACCATGGGTGAAACCCACCGACTATCTGAAATAGGATAAATGAAACCAACATCCAACAATTTCTGCAACTCTGTTTTAACTATCTCCCTAAGGGATGGGTTCATCCTCCTTTGAGGCTACCTGATAGGTCTAGAATATTCATGGATGTAAATATGGTGGATGCATGTTTCAGGATGTATTCCCTTCATGTCGGTATACTCCTAGGAAAAAGCTTCATGATATTTCCGTAAAATCTGAATTAATTCTATTTCTTATGATTCCATTAATTTAGATTTTTTCATGGCAAAATTTCAACTGTTTTAACTAAGTATTTAGAAACGGAGTTTAAAGAAAATGTTGCATGAAAGACTGAGTGTAAGCCTCATACTATGCAAATTTATTGAAAATCAAGGCCCAAATGATAATCTAGACTTGCCTTCCTAAAAAATGGGTTATGTTCCTCGAAATTTTGAGAAAAATCCGTATTAGAAATACAGTTATTGATGAAGTTTTCAGTTGTGTTGTCTTCCAAATTCATATCCTATTCTATGGTCAGAATGGGATGAATAATTTTCTCATTTTCATTGCCATACAAATCCTCTAAACATTGAATATTTTATGCTACGGGTTGAGTTGGAGGGTACAAAGTAATCTTCTTGACAAAATGTCCATTAGAAATGGTCATTTCGCCCGACCTACGGCTGATAAGAGCATCAGTTGTGGCTTTCCACGACCGAACTAAAATCATGGAGTTGCCTCCTAAACTAGATTTGGGTGTAATGACTAAGAAGTCAATAGGATATTCCCAAGACTCTAGGGACACAACAACATCTTCTAATACCCTTGCAGGTTTGACCTTAGAACGATCTGTTAGGTCCAAGGCTGTGGGAGTAGGTGTTAGAGCAATATTATACCTTAGTACCTTAATCATTAATTAATTGATGGTTATTAGGTGCTAAACTGGTTAATAATTACATCCCTAGGTGTGAACAAGGTTATTATAAGTTGGCTAGAACTTGTTTGGGCAAGTGTGAACTAGATAACAATGTATGGGCCAAAGTATGGGCCAAGGGTGGTCAAACTAGTTGTTGGGTGCTCTCCCACATGCATTTATTACCACTAGCATGCCTAAGGTGCTTTCCTTCCATGTTTTATGGATCTGGGTTTGACCATAGGCGCACATGCATTGAACCTAGTCATTTGCCCCTCTTTTGGCTATTTTGGCCTACCCTAGCCTACCTAACTTCCAACCAACCACCTCCTCCACATGTGTGAACACTATTTTGGTCTTCCATGCTCACCCAATGTTCACATGTACAATTTGGACATATTTGGGATATTTTGGAACCATTTGGTCAACCTAAGGGGGTTTGGGGCTAAATATAAGCTAACTAAGTGTGGACACTCCAAGTGCATCCTATTTCTTCCTATTTCTATATAAGGATGATCCAAACTCTTTGTAACATTGGACAGTTAATAAACTTTGATATTTGATCATTTTTGTTTCCTGGTTTTTTATCATTTGTGTTGATATTTGATCATTTATGCCTAGTTTTTTATCATTTGTTTTCCAGAAATGTATATGCACTTGTTTCTTGCATAATAAGTTAAATATTTCAACTGTGAGGTATCTATATTAGCTAGATCCTACTATGGTATAGATTTTACATGGTATCAGAGCTCTTGGAGCCATTCTTCGAACCAATACACTGTTTTAGTGGTGTGCCAAAAGTAGTGGAGAAACCAAAGAAGTCCCTGGAACTATTTCATTGAAGCCATTGGAGAAATATATTGGAGTCTATCCAGGGTTTTATTCTCTCCCGAATGCACCTACTATCAAACAGGGTTCGAATATGTTATTGTAGATCCCCTCCTAAGTGTTGAGAGTTTTATTGCAGGTATTCAAGAGCACCATTGTCACCCAGTGCGCAAGCAGCATAAGGGAATGGAGGAAACTCATCCAAATTTGCTCACTCCTTTCAACTATTTCTATTGGAAGGATGAAATGGTTATTTTGTTGAGATCCAAGGGTCTTTTTAGGATCACTATGGGCACAGAGGTTGAGCCAAACTCTGCTGTGGAGAAATCAGAATTCTTCAATAGAATGGATGAGGCATTCAGCCTCCTTTTTCTCAGTATTTCGAGAGACCTCCTGTTTCATGTTGAAATTATATCTACTCCAAATGAAGTGTGACTCAAGCTTGAGTCTTTGTTTGGAAATATTGATGAAATGAGGGGCCACCAACTTGAGAATGAGTTGATCTCACTGGGTCCAAGCAATTTCGAATCCATCCAGGATTTCTTCGCCAAGTTCAAGAGCTTGGTCTTGCAAATCAAACGGTGTGGCATTGACAAGAAGGAAGAACAGTTGGTTTTGTCCATTCTTTCAAAATTGGGTCGTGATTACTCAGTTTTTGTTTCTACATTTCACTCCACAGAGCTTACAGTTAGAAATTGGAAGATGCCATCTTTGGCTGATTTCATGGAGATGCTAACTCAAGAGAAAGACAAGTTGGTCTTGAATGGTTCCATTAAGCAAAAATATCAAGTACTTGTAGCTAGATATTTGAAGCAATCTAGAGGCAATCAAAATTCCAATTCGAAACCACAAGAGAAGAAGATGAAGGAGAAGAAGCAGTCATATGAAGAAAAATCAAGTTCAAGTGATGAAGATTCAAAAGTCAAGAAGATGAAGAGAAAGAAAGAGAGGCCCAAGTGTGGTTATTGCAAAGGTTCTCATAATGAAAAATCTTGTTTCAAAAAGAATATAGACATCTTAACCAAGCTACTTTAAGAGCATAACATTGATGTTCCATATTTTGCAAGAAAAGAAGAAGCCAAGCTCTCTTTGGAACAAGAACATTGTCTCCAGGCTATCTGCAAAAGTAATAAGTTGTATGCTTTGGGTGCTTGTTGGTAGGCAGTTTGGATGAGTCAACATAGCGGATGCTACACAAGGCCGAAGGTACAGTGAAAGGAGGAAAGCAACGCAAAATTTGATTAGTTTTGGGTCATTTGGACCGCATCATGTGGGGTTTGGGTCATTCGACTGCATTATGTGGGATTTTGGGTTAGTCTTTTTGTAAAGTTTGTTAGAAGTAGTTAGACGGTTGCCTAAGTGGACCGTAAATGTAAAGGCCTAAGCCTATAAATAGACTGAGCATTGTAAGTGTTGAAAAATCAATAGATCGACTATGACCAGCAGATAGTGATACATGAGCTGGTGAAAGATTATCTTGTTGTATCTAGGTTTTTGCGAAGATAAATATGATATGACAGAGTTTTGAGCAGAATCACTGCGTCTTTTCCGTTCCTCTGTGGTAAATGCATTATGCGATGTGAATCTGTGAATGATGCGATGTTTCCTTGTTGCGATTAGTGCTTTACTGTTATATCTGTTGCGCACTTATGATTCTGTCAATGATAAGGTCTGTTGAATGATGTTGCAATTATGTTTAATGCTTGAGTTAAATGCCTAGATATATTTCTGAATGTCGCAATAAGTTGATTTAGCGAATGCACAAAATCCTCCTTCATCCGGCGGAAACATGGTTCCGTCAACTTTCGGTTGAACATCTCAGGTGAGACCTCAACTGCTCCGCAGGTGTTGTTGGACGGGGTAAAACCTATATGGGAAGGTGCTTAGGGAGATCGCGGTGGTTTGAGGTGTCGACAGTGCAAGGAACCCCTATCGACTGGGTTTGTGTCAACAAATGGTTCCGTTGCCGGGACTGTAGCGCAAAAGTGAAAGGAGGATATGTTGTGGCATCCGACGAAACCGGAGATTCAAAACTGGTTCGACCTAAAGTTGCGAGAGTTCGCTCAAAAAGAAAATCAGAACCCTGGGTTGTCGACAGATTGGTGGTTGGCAAAGTACATACACGATGGTCCGCACGAATATTTTTTCTGTGAATTCCCAATCATCTTGTATGAATGGTTAGCAAAATTGACCTTTCAGAAGTGAAACTTCCAAGGTGGTGAGCCGACAGCCTAGACCCAAGAACTGATCCAGGAGTTGCAAGAATTCGACAACAAAGCATCGCGGGCTGTCGAGGTCTGGGTCGACAATATATTGGAAGGATATAACACTGAGTTTGTGGTCGACATGATAAAATACTATAGAGAGGCTAAAAGGGAGTTTTTCAATGGACCGCGAGGCAAGTTCCTCTTGTCGCTACAGTTGTCCATTAAGATGTTCATTTGCAAAAAGGGCATAATGAAGATGCATCTTGACCAGTAAGAACCCTGGTGGGCGGAGGCTGTGGATACCGTGACAGTAGGGGGCGGTACATGGAGTGATATGGGGTAGATGGGTGCAATTTATGACGAGACTGTGAAGGAAGCCGAGGAAGAGAGTGGTCTTATAAGGGGAGGAGAAAGGTTTCGACAGGAAAAGAGGCAGAGGACACGAGAAGGTCCTACTGCGATCAAAACACAAGGCCGTGAAGGAAGACCACATGGGACGAAGCAACCTCATAGTGCCGACAAGGAAAACTAGGATACGCCTAGGATAGAATTAGGACTAACCCCCAACAACAGTGTGCCCACACCTCCGCTCACTACCTCTCAAACAGGAAGAAATACAACTTTGACACCACCGTGTTCATCGTGTTAACAAAAATTGATTTCTAGTAGCTCAACGACTATAGGCCAGAAGCCCAGGATGGTGGGAAAAGATGCAAAGTTTCCGCTGTTCCATGGAAATGGAATAGATAACCCTGATCAATACTGGTTCTTATGTGAAGCAGTATGGACTGTTAAGCAAATTGCTGATGATGATGCTAAGAAAGGACAATTGGCGACAACTCTTCAAGGTCGCACATTGGACTGGTTTATGAAGTTTGTCCAAGTTCCCACAGGTGCTCCAGAGAATACACTGGATGAAATTAGGAAGGGATTGATTGCAGAATTCAGAAAGCCCAAGTCTGAAGCACATTATATTACAGAACTGAAAGAGATTAAGCAGTATCCCAATGAAACTATGTGGGATTTTGACCAACGATTAAAAACATTGATGTCGAGGGTCAATTTTGACATGAGCGATATCCAACACAAAGAATGGTTCATCGTGGCACTGCTACCTCGCATTCACATACTGCTGATGCAACAGAACATTACAACACCGAGCAAGGATCCAGAGATTGCAATACGGTTAGAAGCTTCACCGATTAGGGAGAACGCAACAAGCATGCCACAGATTCAAACACAGCTGGCCAACTTGACAATATAGTTGCAAGACCTTAAGAAGGGTAAGGAACATCATGAAGAGGCTTGGTGTATGCGATGTCGTGCCGAAGGCCATACGAAGGATAGCTGCCCAGATTTTCGTAACTATCTAGTATCCGGAGCACCGAATCCATTGAGTGGCGGAGGTATGCCATGGTGTCACATCTGTCAGGTATATGGGCATCGACACGAGGAGTGTTAATACATGCAAAAAATGGCCACAAAACCAATGAATTTGTTTTGTACATTCTGCAAATCCGTGGGACATGAAGACAAGGATTGTCGCATGTACGTCTTGCTTCAATAGAGAACATACGATGCATTCTATGTGAAGGATGATTAGCGTGCTATACAACAACCTCAACTACAGCCTCACGTAGCTCAATATATACCTCAACCGTAGATGCAGTTTGTACCGCAGAAACCACAACAATAGTTTGTGCCCCAGTATAATCCAATACAGATGGCTCTACAACAGCCACAGTTCGTTCAACCAAGACAATGTGTTTAGTTGCAACCGAATCCCATGCAACAACAATTTACTCAACCACAATATCAGCAGCAAAGGGGGTTCCATGGAGGATTCCCAGGAGGATGCGGTGGAGGCTTTGGTCGCGAAGGAGGACGAGGTCGAGGTCCTGTCCAATGCTATAATTGCGGAGTGTTGGGGCACTACCAGAGAGATTTCCCACAGTTGTAGACCCATTGCACATTTTTTTTTGTTACTGATCACACTGTTGAAAACTGTCTGCAGTTGATTGCGCATTGGCAGGCTAGAAATATATCGCAGAATCAGAATCAGAATCAGAATCCACCACAGAATCAGAACTGGTGTCCAAATCAGAACGTCAACCAGAATGTGAATCAACTTGCGAACCCATCGCGGAACCAGAATCAGGGACCAATTGTTGCGACAATTTTAGCAGACCCGAGGACACAATATGCTGCAGTTGTTGTTATCACTCATGGAGGTGCGATGACCGGTGAAGATGGTTCACATCCTCTAATTCGGCTGGCTGGGAAGAGGAAGTCGGTGTTTTCTATTGAGGCCAAGCGTGATGCATTCTTTCAAGTGCGTAGTGCGATGGAAAAATATCGCGGTAAGTCAATTATTTATGACATGCCCCCGACTTTTGACTCAATGTCGAAAGCAAGACCGCCATGACAGTATGATACATTGCAACACTTCTTGGAAAGTTGTTTATTACTGGCAAGAGATCCCGATGCTCTGGCTGAAATCGAGAGTCTGTTGTGACGACCGACTCAGGGATGGAAGGAATCCGTGGTGAACTCCTTGCAAAGGAAGAAGATGGGCAAAGAAATGTGCATGAATGTTCAAATCGGGGATTACGAGCTCGATTCAGTTATTCTGGATCTAGGCTATGATGTTAACATCTTGACAAAGTAGGCATGGAAAAAGATGGGGAGGAAGATATGTCATTGGTAGCTTCTCTTTCAAGATTTTTATTTTGAGGTAATTGTGAAACCAAGTCACTTGAATGTTGGGCTAGATCATCTATCGCAGATTGAGACAGGGGAGGAACCAACCAACATTGAAGATGGGTTGCCCGATGTGAAACTATTCAGGGTTGACATCACTGATGACTATTATGAGGAAATTATTCAGTTTCTAGCGACAGGCACCGCACCAGAGGGGTTCACCACAAGTCAGAAGAAGCAGCTGGTGGTTAAGGCTGTAGATTTCCAGTTAATTGCAGGATAGTTGTATAAGCTAGGAGCAGACGAGGTCTTGAGGCATTGTGTCCTACCTCACGAGCAAGGGCATATATTGTTGGAGGCACATGCAGGAGTGGCTGGTGGACACTATGGCGGTCATGCGACTGCCAGGAAGGTGCTTCGTGTAGGGATTTGGTGGCACACTCTTCACAATGATGCGACCGATTATGCGTGAACTTGCGATGTTTGTCAACGAACTGGAAAACCCTCCAGGAGGGATGAGATGCCCCTAATACAACAAGTGACACTATAGCCATTTGATAAATGGGTAGTGGATTTCGTGGGACATATCAACCCATCTGGGAAGCACACTGGTGCACGATACATAATCACAGCGACTGTTTATTTGACAATATGGGCGGAGGCTGCACCAGTTGTAGGTTGCACTGTTGCAACAACAACACATTTATTGTTTGACAACATTGCCACTTGGTTTGGTTGCCCGAAGATATTGATGAGTGATCAGGGGAGTCAATTCATTAATCGCACAGTCATTGCATTGACAACAGAACTTCAGATACAACATAAAAAGAGTACGGCATATCATCTGCAGGAAAATGGCATGGTGGAGGCCTTCAATAAGGTGTTGGAGTATGCGCTTACAAAGGGTTGTAATATGAACCGCAATGACTGGGATTTGAAGATTCTAGTAGTCCTATGGGAAAATCACACCACTTGTAAAAGGTTAACGGGACAGACACCCTTCAAATTAGTGTATGGGAAAGAGGCAGTTATGCCTATGGAGTACATTGTTCGGAGTCTGTGCATAGCGGCGGCGACAGGCATGAATGATGAGGCAGCATTGGTGGAACGACTGGAGTGTCTAGTACAGCTTGAGGAAGACCATTTTATCGCAGGTTTTCACCAGTGCGTGGAGAAGGATCGGTAAAAATCTTGGCATAATCGCCATATCAAGAACACATAGTTTCAGCAAGGGGATTTGGTGTTGTTATATGACAACAAGTTTATGAAGCATCCAAGGAAGTTACAGATGCATTGGCTTGGTCCATATCGCATCAGTGCCATAAATTTAGGAGGTGTAGTACAACTGCAACATTTATATGGAGCGATGCTCCCAAAGTTGTTGAACGACAGCAGGTTGAATCCCTACAGGACAGGCTTGGAGCAACGCGATGCTTGAGTCACATCGAGAAATTTTTTTTACAGAGGGATATGTGGCAGGATGGTGCAGCAGCAGGGACAAAATGTGCAAGCAGAACTGATGGTATCACAGTTTGAGAGTTGGGCCACGACAGCGGCAGGGTCGCGACCCCGTCAAATCAACAATAAATGAGGTGGACGAGTTAATGGAGAAGGCGGTAGCAATGAGAGAGGTGGTAGATGAACTGGAAGACAAGATAGAGTGGATGATTGTTGAGAAAGCTCGAACGATTGAGGAGTTTAAGAAAGAGCAGGATCGATTGATAGTGGAGAAAGCCACCCTATGGGATAACAATGTGCGGTTGAAGGCAGTCGTCTTTGAAGCCTGCCAGCACATGCTGAAGCCCACCGCGCAGTTGGATCTGGTTGAAAGAGCACAGCGACTTGGGGCTGTCATCGCCCAACTACAGTGTGACAATACAGATTTAATAGCTCTAGTACACCTCGGTACACCATAAGAGATATTCGATGCAAGGAAACGCTCCATTGAGGAGTTGGCCACACAGATGGGCGACCTAGAACAGGCAGCGACAAAGATCACTACGGAGACTGCGGGGTTTTGGGGTAACATTGTTTAGGACGAGTAGTTAGAATAACTGACCAAGCAGCGGCAAGAGGCCGAAGGACAACTGGAAACACTAAAGAGGTCGATGAGAACGATGCCACTAGTCGCTCAGGTCACCAAATAGAAAGAGCTAAAAGAATTGCAGCAGAGCGTCGCAAAGGCAGAAGAGTGTCAGAAGAAGCGCAGCGCACATCTGGAGGAATTCCAAGAGGTTGGCGCACAGTTTTTGCTCAAGGCAAGTTCCGCACTACAGGCTATGCAGGTGGGTCTCCAACAAGTTGCTGAGAATATGAGTGAGCATACATCCGCGCAGGACGTAACGGAGAGTCAGGTGGTGGCTGCGGTAGTGCAGGAGCAGGTGAAAAAAGTCGATTAGCAGTACGAGGACTTCAGGCTGAAGACCACCGCGTACATGATGTCCAGCTGATGTGGCTCGAGGGAGAGCCACAAGATTGTGTTGGGGGCCTGTTGGCAAGAAGTTTGGATGAGTTATCATCGCATCATCATAGATGCTGCACAAGGCCGAAGGTACTGCGAAAGGAGGAAAGCAGCGCAAAATTCAATTAGTTTTGGGTCATTTGGACCGCATCATGTGGGTTTTGGGTCATTCGACCGCATTATGTGGGATTTTGGGTTAGTCTTTTTGTAAAGTTTGTTAGAAGTATTTAGACGGTTTCCTAAGTGGACCGAAAATGTAAAGGCGTAAGCCTATAAATAGACTAAGCATTGTAAGTGTTGAAAATCAATAGATCAACTATGACAAGGAGATAGTGATACATGAGTTGGTGAAAGATTATCTTGTTGTATCTAGGTTTTTGCGAAGATAAATATGATATGACAGAGTTTTGAGTAGAATCACTGTGTCTTTTCCATTCCTCTTTGGTAAATGCATTATGCGATGTGAATCTATGAATGATGTGATGTTTCCTTGTTGCGATTAATGCTTTACTGTTATATCTGTTCCACACTTATGATTCTGTCAATGATAAGGTCTATTGAATGATGTTGCAATTATGTTTAATGCTTGAGTTAAATGCCTAGATCTATTTCTGAATGTCGCAATAAGTTGATTTAGCAGATGCAAAAAATCCTCCTTCATCCAGTGGAAACATGGTTTTTTCAACTCTCCCTTGAACATCTCGGGTGAGACCTCATCTTCTTCGTAGGTGTTGTTGGATGGGGTAAAACCTGTCAGGGCCGGTGCTCAGGGAGATTGCGGTGGTTTGGGGTGTCGACAGTGCGAGGAACCCCTGTCGACTAGGTTTGTGTCAATAGTGCTAGAGTTAAATCTCTTTCTGATGTCTGTGTTTCTGATTCACATTCTTATTTATCAGATTCAAAAATATCTACCCCTTCCTTGAAATAATCTCCATCCAGTTCACCAAAGTTTCCTCCCAATACTAGTCATTTTTCACTAGTGTTTGACATGCCTTTTGAAATCTATTTCAAAATCCATTTGGATCCTTTCCATTATGATATGTAAGGTGATATGAAGGCTGATATACAGGTTATTATAGCCATCAAACCATTTTCCCAACCATTGGATTCCCAAAATACCATACAACCCCCAAGTTCTCCAGTTGGAAAATCTCACAATTTCATTGTTTCCAATATTGTGTCATTTATCTATGTTGTCTTTATGGATTGCATATAATTCCTTGGTTGGAAATCCATGTCATTGGCTATCATGGGACTGTTTTTCTACATGTCTGTACCTGATCTCACCACCTATGGTTCAAAACGCAAGTCTCCAGACCCTTCAAATTCGCTCAACTGTCAGTGTGATCTAGTTGCACACTCGCTTCTTACTGTAAAGCCATTTGTTCATGGATACACTATACCTCTATTGTTTGCTGCTCCATATGACTCCTAATCTAATATTTTAGAGCCTGATGAGATCTATTTCATACTTGGGAAGGTTCTACATCAGTTTGGAAGAAATATACATGGTTTTATTTGCCATATGGCAGCTGCTTAAGAAGTTGATTTTGTTGAGTCTTTTGTTGTTCTTTGGGAAGGATTTTGCAGAGATATCTTTTCCATTATTTATTATGTATTCAGATGAGATTATGTATTCAGCAAGAAGAATTCTTATGATGCTCCTCCATCATCAAATGATGAGTTTCAGGAGCCTCCCAACATGTTTTTTGTCTACGCAACATTGATGCATTGGTGCATGATCATGGCATCCACAACATCTTCACCAAGTCTTTCACCAAGAAGTTATTCATTCAACTCATTCAAGTGAAGAACAAGACTTGATGAATACATTTTGTTCATATTTGTGTCATTTCCATTCTTGAGGGATGATTTTCCCCATGTGGTTTTGCCTCTTTCCTCGTTTTACATGGACAAATAAAATTTCTGTTGTAAAAGGTGACTTGAGCCTTAGTTGCCAAGGCCTTATTTTTTATATTCCACTAAGTCTAGCTTATGGGGGGGTGTTAGAGAAATATTATACCTTAGTACCTTAATCATTAATTAATTGATGGTTGTTAGGTGATAAACTGGTTAATAATTACATCCCTAGGTGTGAACAAGGTTATTATAAGTTGGCTAGAACTTGTTTCGAAAAGTGTGAACTAGATAACAATGTATGGGCCAAGGGTGGCCAAACTAGATGTTGGGTGCTCTCCAACATGCATTTATTACCACCAGCATGCCTAAGGCACCTTCCTTCCCTGTTTTATGGATCTGGGTTTGACCATAGGTGCACATGCATTGAACCTAGTCATTTTCCCTTCTTTTGGCTATTTTGGCCTATCCTATCCTACCTAACGTCCAACCAACCACCTCCTGCACTTGTGCGAACACTATTTTGGTCTCCCAGGTTCACCCAATGTTCACATGCACAATTTGGACATATTTGGGATATTTTGGAACCATTTGGTCAACCTAAGGGGGTTTGGGGCTAAATTTAAGCTAGCTAATTGTGGACACTACAAGTGCATCCCATTTTTATATAAGGATGATCCAAACTCTTTGTGACATTGGATTGTTAATAAACTATGATATTTGACCATTTTTGTTTTCTGGTTTTTTATCATTTGTGCTGATATTTGATCATTTATGCCTGGTTTTTTATCATTTGTTTTCTAGAAATGTATATGCACTTGTTTATTGCATAATAAGTTAAATCATTCAATTGTGAGGTATCTATAGTATCTAGCTCCTACTGTGGTATAGATTTTACAATAGGTCAAAGGTTTGGAAGTTGTAACATTTCCATAGTTAAAGTAGTCATCGTGTTTACAACATCCCCTTGATTTATCATTGTATTTTATATGGGAATATCTCTAATGTGGGCAGTGACCATGGTATTGCTAGGGTCCACATATTTTTCAACTACTACTTTTCCACATAACACTTCAGCTGAATGACTTCCTAATTTGATGGAAGGAGGATCTTTCTTCTTCCTACTTGAATTTTTAACACATAATTATTTGATCTCTAAGAGAAAATCAGTATGTTCCTAATTGCTTGTAGTAGTGGAAGTCAAAATTAGAGACAAGGGTTGGTTTTTCCACAACAAACCTCTCCAGATAAAGGGGAATTTTGGGTGATACTATTATTTATGCCTTTTTAAAAGGTTCTTGTTGTAATTTCAATTTCTCTGTAGGACTATTTTGTTTCTCGAGATTTACATGTCCATATTTTCTAGGAAAGTCTTCTTGATTTTATTTTTTTGAATTTTTAGTCTAGTCTTCTATGATGATTGTGGATGATAGGTTAAGTACTATTCGAAATCTCAATTGTACTGCATATGTTGGAAAAGTTTGGAGTTTAGTGTTTCTAGTTTCCGTAACTACCTTATTGTTTGGATTTGGTATTGGCTGGGCTGGTATTTGGGTAGGCCGAAGAGGTGTCTAATTTGGTGGCAGTGCTAAAGGCTGAGATTGAACTAATTGTTGTTGTTGAGGTGGATATGTATGTTGAATTTGTGGATACTATTGTACAAAAGGTTGAGGGTATTTTTGAGACATGGGATAAAGTCCAGATTTGGTTACTAAAAATATTGTTGTGAGAAAGGATAATGTTGCTATGTAGGTTGATAGAACGATGCATTTCTAGGTTTGGTTCCTCTCCACATTTGTTGCCAAGGCTGATTTGGGTTTTGTATTGGATGCCATGGTACAAGAGTTTTCTGAGATTGTGAAGTGGGTGCATAAGGATCTATAAATGGAACATAATCTTATGAATTAAAGTTACCTAGTGCTCCAAGAGGTTTCCAAGGTATCTTTTGAGCCATGAAATCTATCATTTCAACAACTCCATCTCCTCCATTATAAACAACCATCAATTCAAGAATCAAAGGACACCTTTCTGTGGAGTGATTTTGAGGACACAAAGAAAAAACCTGCACATTATCAAGTAGACAACCTTTGAGAGGATGCTTCCTCCTACATCTAGCACAAAAAAATGACAAAATATCATCTTCCTCATTTTCTTTTTCTTGTCTTTTGTTAGTCTTAAAAGTCTCTAATTGTGAACCAATTCGTCTTAAGAGATTTGTTTTGAAATTTTCGAGTAGATTCCCAATTTCAGTCGTCGAAACTCCTTCGATGGATGATTTGGTCACCCAATATAGAGGGCCTTGAAGTCCTTTTCTAGTCTTGCTCCTACTTCATGAATATTTCCTGCACAAATCATGTATTTCTGCGAGGGGCAATTGAGACATATCCCCATAGACATTAGATTCAACACACCTATAAATTCACCCCTAACTCCCTTAAAATAGAGATCTCTAATTGTAAGGATTCATTCAATCCTACATGTTTAGATTTTGTAAATTATATAAAAACCTCTCCATAAAATCCTCTAAACTCTCCTCTTCTTTGTGCTACACAGTAAAAATATCTTATTTTGAATTCCTATCCTTGCAGTAATCATGGTATTTCTTAAGAAAATATCGTTTCATATCATCCCAGGTTCTAATTGAATCATCTTCCAACCCCATAAACCACTTGAGTGCATAATATTTCAGTGTTGTGGGAAATAATTTAGTTTATGTCCATCTTGATTATAATTATAAGTTCTATATAAGATGTCAAACTCAAATAGAAAAGCATAAGGGTCTTCAGTATGCATAATATGAAATTGAGGTATGATGGATGGAGGGATATTTTTCATAGCAATACCTCTTGTATTATCCAAAATAGCGGACCCAAAGGTTGTCTCACCTAGATCTCGATCCATGTTCTCATTTCCTCCATGGTTTGATGCTTGGTCATTATTTCCCATGGTATTTAAACTTGAAAGAGAAGGATAAAAAATGGTTTAATAGAAGGTTCACCTTACACTTCCTTGTATATCTCGTCAACTACTACCTAAATTGAAGGTGGAGCACCATGAACAGAGCCTCCACGAATATATTCAGGGGTAGCATTATCTAATCATTCTGGATGTACAAATTTGGCAATCACAAGTGTCAATATTGTTCCTAAAAATGATCCCCGAGTATATCTACATCCAATGTGTGATTCTACAAATTGTAACTCTTTATCAATTGATGTTTCAGTCTGACACAAAATAGTTTCTTCCTCTAGAAGCCTCTGTTTCAAAGATATATTTCCATCCAATTCATTAGTTGTTTGAGGTGGGGTTGTTTTATTATTTTGAGAAGATGCAGTACTTTTATTTCCAAAATTCACACCTACTTTACTGCTCAACCTTCCTCTACTATCCCTATTTCTATTCATTCATTACAGACATGAAAAAGATTCAAAATGTCTTCACCAATGGTGCAGGAGCAGGAGTACTAACCTTCTTTTACCAATGGTGGTGTTATAGCGTAATTTTCCACCTTGTGAGCATCAACATTGATTGGCCTTCATGATCCATTTTTTGACTCAGATCCATCATTTCATCCTCCAAGGACACACAAATCACTATTTTTGTCCATGTACACTAGTTGTTCCACTATAGCCAACGTACACGTGGGTTGTTACACTGTAGCCCGCATACACCAAGTAAAATGGTAAAAATCATTAAAAATTTACTTTTTACTCCTAGAAAGCGGTCTTAAGGTGACCTTTGGCCCTCCATATACCCCGAAACGACTCGATTCGACCTTTCACTTACCTTTGGAAGGCTATACATTGAAATATTATGGTGTATGGAAGGGAGGAGAAAGGAAGAGCAAGATAACTCTAGTGAATTTTTGCCATGACTTGAGTCTACACTCATTGATCCTTGTTGTTGTGAACTCCTTATGTTCACCTACCAAACTCCTTTCATAGTTTGAGTTTGCCATCGCATGGGGGATTGAATTGGTGGAGGCACAAGTGGAGAGACCCAGTTCTTGGTTCAGATTGGTTTTTGGCAAGAGGTCGTGTATTGTACTTCTTGTTATTCATTAATGGAAATACTCATTTTCTAGTCCAATTGATGTTGTGAATATTGTTAAATTACATTGGGTTATATTTGCTTATGATATCATGGCTCATGCTATTGATTATGCTAATGTATTTCACATGTTATATGCACTTGCTTGTACTTGTTGTTGAGACTAATTTGCAGGACCAAGTGTAGAGGTTGAAAACTCAACGGGGATCTACTTCGAACATCTAGTTGACGGTTGGTCTTTTCTCCATTATCTTATCATTGTCATTTATATAGCATTTATTGGGAATTGAGTCATTTTTTGGTAGTCAGTTGTCTATTGTGGTCTTCCCCGAAGCCATAGGAAGTTTTCTCCGTAACAGAAATGGCAAATCCACTGGGGATAACATCCATTTTGGGGGATTTTTAGGCATTTCTCCTTATTAAGAGTTGTTGTGTGTCGAGATTCTGTGTCATTGATTGGCCGTTGGGATCTACTATAGAAAACAACATTTTTCTAGGTTATTGGACTTCTTGTTTGCTCATTTGCCTTTCCCTGTATGCGGGTCAAATTAGTTTTGCCCGCGTATACCCACCTCTGTTTGCATTGTAGCTCGTGTCTACCCTCAGTTTTTCTTTATACAGTAGCGTACAACTCCGGGATTGATTGAGTTATGTCCTTGGATTGTTGTTGGGTTGGTTTTGAGTGTTCTTGAGTCTTATTTGGCTTGATTCCTGACTGTTCCATACCCCGTTTGTGACCAGAAACTCCTCTTTCTCTTTGTTTTGAGCCTTGTTGGTTTATCACCATTTTTTTATTTTCTAGCTCATTACATTGGCTGAGTCTCACTGTTTGGGATTTGCTAGGTTGTCTTAGTGATCTGCTCTGCATTTCTTTAACTGAATAGGTAGATTTGGCTTGCATTTTTTGATTCCATTATATTGAAAAAATACAAAAATAGAAAAAGATTTGCTTTCCGTACTTCATTTTGCATCTGAGTGCTTTTTCCTTCATCTAGGATCTGCTTGTGCATTTGAATTTTAAAAGAGTTGCATTTTATTTCGAACTGTTGGATTGATTGTCATTTTAGTGGCATTTTTTTTATTGAATAGATGAGTCTAGAGTTTTCCGATTGTGCATACTATTGTGTCTTATACGTCATTAGTTTCACAACCATATCCTTTGAGTAATTACAGCCATTTAAAATCAACGCTTAATCTTAAAATTGATTAGAACAATTTTTCTTTTATAGGGTGCACCAACTAGTATAGGTTTAGAGTCTTGGAATAGATCATTGTGAGTTAAAAATCCAACACTACTAGACGAAACATTATGTGTCTGACCAAGGAGTGGTGAATTCCATAGTATACATCAGTGTTCTCAGGAAGCTCTACTTAGACCAGAGTTAAGCACAAGGTCACGGGAGGTTGGTTGCGGTGATAGTCCTCTAATACTGGCTGAATGTGGGAGATATTTCTAGGATTTGTTCGTGTACACGGGCTCTTGGAGATTTCATCCTCTTGAGTTTCGGGCTTAGCTACCATGCCCATACGATGGATCCCACCTGCGACTGTCCACTTGAGCATTGGTTATATTGTGGTGACCTTAGTTTCCTTACCTAGGTATCACATAGGGTGCTTCTAGTGGTTATACTGTGTGTATCCTGAGTCAGACAGGGGTTGGACAACACAGTTTCCTGTTGTATAGGGATTTGACCTTGTGTACGCAGTGAAGTCTGGGAGCCCTTATAACTGATTCTGTTACCTCCAGTTATAGTTTGGGAGTATCAAGCCTCTCCTAGGCGAGACATACCGGCTGTAGTGTCGGGAGGTCCCTTGAGCCAGTCCTGTTTGCGTGAACTTGGCTGTAGTTTCTTTAGGTGTGTTATCTCTGATCGTTAGTTTGGCCATTAGGGGACACTTTGATTTATTGACTCTTCGGAGGTATCATGGCGCGAGGTCCACCTCTCTGCCGGTCTCATCGTTTGGCTGGTTTATTGGCCAATGAAGTTACACATCTTGTTCATAGGAGACACCGGAGGATCCCCTCCGATTCTTTTGATTCTTTTGAAGAGCTTCAAGCTTACATTATGACTGCTCATACTGGCATGGGATAAATCCCTATGACTCCGTCGGGTAGAGTCGAAGATGCTTCTACTCCTCCTACTCCTAGAGAGTCATGGGGGGGCGATCCATCACTACTAGAGACTCAACCTACTCTGTTTGGATCAAATCCACCCGAGGACGACCCATTTTATCGTTCGAATCCTCATGGTTTCCTATATGGGATGCCATATTTGCATGTTAATACAAGTCCCACGACCACTACGAACACTACCCCGTTATCGTATGGTATGCCTAGTCTCAACACAGTTAATACATCCACTATGTCTGGTAGTCATGCTAACACTAGTCATGGTGTTGGAAACACTACACCCACTGGGGGCACTACCCTCACTGGGGGCATTGCACTTTCTACTCACACACATAATATGGGGACTGATCGTATCCCTTCAAACATTCCAAATTTTGGAGGAGGGCCTCCTCCTAGGACTACCCCTCCTGGTGGGAACATTGTTCACAATACGACTCACATTCCACAATACAATACACATGCCTCTACACATCAACCAAGGACCACATTCGCTAATGTTAACAATCCTCCTAATATCGGGAGTGGATACACACCGTATACTTTTACGTTTGCTCCTGCTACTAGTAACACTTATGTAGGGGGTGGGAATATTCCTTATACTTATGGTCAAAACACGACTACTCCTGATACTAGTAATTCTTATGAAGGGGGTGGGAACATACCTTACAATTATGGTCATTACAATACGGTTCCCGCTACGAGTAATACTTATATGCCCCATAATTATGGGGGTAACCCTTACTATAATACAGTCGGTTCTGGCCCTAATTACCACCCACCTCATTACGGTGCTCATAATACATATATACCTTCTTACCCTCACACAGGTCAGGTTGAAGGAGATTATCAACCTTATGGTCATGGTCATGGTCCATCCTATCCTTCAGGTCTGCATAATCAACCTTTTATGGGAGCTTATAATCAATCTTTACAGCCACAACTTTCGTTCCTTGCTCAATTGAATCTTCCGGATCTTTTGAAGCTCACGAATGATCCGGTGTGTCACGATCCTACTTGGCCTCTAGTCCCTACCAAGCTCCCTTCAGATATTCCCAAGTTTGAGGGGAAGGGTGGTGAGGATCTGGGTGATCATGTTACGAATTTTCACCTTTGGTTCTCATCAAACTTGTTAAATCACGATTCCGTTCATTTGAGACTATTTCAATGCACCCTCACGAGGGCAGCCGCCAAGTGGTATGTCGAGTTGCCCGGGGGCACGTACAGGGGTTTCAATGAGATAGCCTTGGTTTTCCTGGATCATTTCCAGCTTCCAGTTCGCTATGACAGTGACATTGAAATCTTGTCTACCTTCTGCTAGAATAAGGCCACACACATATCTAATCATGTTCAAGAGTGGCGTCGACGGAAGAGGCTAGTGAAAGCCAACATTCCTCCATAGTTTCCGTTGGAATGGTTTCTCAAGTCTTTGATTCCATACATTTCTAAGGTTGTTTCGATGTTCGACATTACTACTGAGGAACAAGCTATATTAAAAGTCCAGTAGCTAGATTTACTCCATGCATAATCTGGCATCTTGTATGACATTATTCTTGACGCACCGCGATCACTACATGAGCCCAAGCTAGTTCCTGGAACGCATGCCGATGGCATTGTTGGATCCGCAAGTACTCGACTCATAGATTTGGTTACTAATCAAATGAAAAAAATTTCACTTCACCAATCTACTCCCGGATAGGTTCACACCTTGTCCACTTCCACCCCATCATCCAATGTACACGCTATGCAATCAACGAACCCATCAGGTAACCAACAGCATGGTGGTAAGAAGAAGGGGAGAAACAATCGTCAGGATGGAAATAACAAGGAATACTGGTAGTAATCGTAATACTCCTCGGAAAGAGAACGCCAACCCTCCTCGGGACGGTGGAAATGCTGGTGGGGACCGTAAACCTAGGCGTAAAGTGAAATTCCCTTGCAAGATTTGTGGGGAAGATCACCTTACCCATTTGTGTCCTCGAATCGAAGAAGCATCGAAGCATCTTGCACAGAGCCCAGCTATGTTGAAATATCCCCTTTCGCATCATCAGAATATGGCTTCGAATGATCCCGCTACTGGTCATGGGACCAATGAAACTACCAAGTCTTCTTCCCATGCCGGTGGCTACAAATGCGTAAATATGGTTAAATCATAGGTTAGTGTTGCTACTTGTCAACGTGATTATGGTGCACCACAACCGAATATGGGGAATGAGCCTCCTCCTCCTCCTGATACCTCTTTGCATATCGAGAAGCCCACTACTATGCCGTGTATACCAAAAGGTGTTCTCAAGCGCTTGGTTCACAATCCCAATGCCCGAGCCACCCAAAACTACTCTATTGTGGAAGATTTGGGCCAAACTCTGTGCATCATGTCAGCTCTTGAGGTTTTACAGGCATACCCTTCACAATGGCACCCTCTTTTATCTGCTTTGGGAGTTCAGGATGAGAGTAGCAGGGTATTTTTAACGATTCTAATATTATACTTAAGTATAGTATCCTAGGCGATTATTTTGGATTAAAAAAACATGTATATAGATAGGTAGGCGAATATTAAATATGAAACATACAATTTACTACTTAAATGTGTAAATTTTGGTGAATATTATGATAAAAAAAACATATTTTATGTAAATATAGGCGATATTAGAGACTAAAAATGACAAAATAGCGAGTTTATTCTTTGAAAAAAAGCCTGAAAAATAGCCAATTGGCAAAATTTCGCCCTTAAAAATTACCCTGGAGAGTAGCCCTAGCATCATTAAATTCGACACTGCTGATATCCAGCCTCACTTACCTTACCATGTGGCTTTTCAATCCATGTGAGGTGTTTGGATAAGTTTGTCAAACGCACGATGGTTGATGAAGGTGCTTCCACTTCAGTCATGTCGTTGAATTGTTGGAAGGCTCTTGGCTCTCCTGCCTTGTCTAAATCTATGACCATGCTTACTGCATTTGATGGTCGGTCATTTTGGCCGCACGATATTCTCCCTGCCCCTGAGGTCCACTTGGGTGGGAAATATATGCCTATTGAGGTCGAGGTGGTTGATGCTCCCATCGACTATAACCTTCTTCTGGGAAGAAATTGGATCTACGCAATGAAAGTGATCATATCCTACGTATTTAGAGTTATTTGCTTTCCTCATGAAGGTAGAATTGTGACGGTCATTCAACTAGACTTCCATAGTTCAAATTCCGTAGCATCACCGAAAACTATTGTTCCCCAGATCAAATATTCTCAGTTGGAAACTTGGAACATTGGTGTAGGATTGTATCCATCTTTGATGGGGTCTTTCGACCTCCCTGCACCAATATCCTTCATAGAAACCATCTCCGATGATGCTCTTTCCTCGTTGAAACATGTACCTTTCCGGACCTCATAACTTAGTGATCTGTGGGATCCACTTTCCACGAGCTCCCCGTCTAGAGATGTTTCTCACATCGAAATGGATATGCCCTTGTCTGCAGTCAAGCTTGCTTCTCAAGATATTCAACAAGCCACTGCAGAGCTGGATCTCTCTTCTTCACAGACAGGGGAAGAAGATCCTATTATGTTGCCCACATGTGCAGTCAACCCATCTTGTTCACATGATTTCCTTGATGGTATTCTACCTTTAGATGAAATTTTTATCAAGGCCATGAATGGTAATGAAAATCCTTGGGGGGATCTCTATCATAGATCTAACTCCCCTCCTACCCTTGATCTTAATGAGAAAGATGAGTCTATAATACAATCTGCCATACATTTAGATTTTGATCTAGGCATAGTTTTGTCCAGCCCCGGTTTGACATTAAAGTATGATCTCCCTAGTGATGAGTCTTTAGACTATCCTATAGATCCGCAAATCGGTGATCCTGCTGAGTTTGATTCTACTTCTAGAATTTCCAACTCCCGTGATGATGAATTTTCCACTACAGATTCCTTCACATCCTTCAGCTTTGCTCTTCATTCCGAAGTTGATCATTTTGATCGCTCGGGTGTTGGTACTATGGCACCTTCAGTGGGTATCCCTACCTGCATTATGTCTGAGGTTGATAATAGTGAAGTTGAAAATGTTTCTACCACAGTGACTTGTATCAGATCTTTCTTTACGTACGTTTTAGATATGATTTTGGTACTTATGTTTCTTGGAGACAGGATACTTAGCTGGACTTATGCTTGTTTACTGATCCTTTTTGACATTTGGTTCAGTCATGGCAGGCATATTAAGAACCTTGCATATAGGTTTAGGACTCCCCTTTTTGATGATGCATTTGAACCTTTTTCCATCCAAATTCGCAGATAGCCCTTGAGTGCCCTTATCTTGCTCATGTTCCTTGCATTATGCATAGCTTTGTTCCATGCGCTTGGAACTAGTCTCGCATGTCCTTGACACTCGTCTGCTCCCATTATGAGCATTCTTCCACCTTTACTTCGAGCTCGTTAAAAACAGTAAGGAGGTTACGAGCATTCTTCCATATCTCCTTTGAGCTCGTTAAAAATAGTAAGGAGGTCACGAGTTTACTTTTTCGGGCTCGTTAAACCTTTACGGAAAAGATTTCTATAGTCGTTTTTAAGCCCTTGTTAGAATTTTTCAAATCAAACAAGATTTCCGAGTATACTTGTCATTTCAGACTCGTTAAAGGATTTGAAGTGACATCCACTTAGGTATAAGCTTACCCCTTTTCCGGACCTTTGTGGATTAATTACGAAAAAGGTATACTCTAGTCATACGTGACTAGTGTTCGGATATCCATCATCTATTTCGGGATACATCATCTATTTCAGGATCTTGCATGATCTATTTCAGGATATGATCTATTTCAGGATCATCTATTTCAGGATATGATCTATTTCAGGATCTTGCATGCACAGGCATGCATCCCAGTCACTAGTTTGATGCCTCCAGCACCTTATCCACCTTCTTCTAGCACCCGGGAGCCACTTACCACAGAGTTTTAGCCCTCCTAAGCTGAAAGGCGCCCTCTTCTCACCTATTGCCAGAGAAGGGCGCACTTGCTCACCTACCACTGCAGATTCACTTCAGTTACATTCAGTTAGCTCCGATTCTCCCTGATTTGAGGCTAGTTTCACTCCCGACTGACTGTATCACTTCCGTTTGACCTCCAGTTTGATTAGGTGACTTGTTCTGACTTCAGTTAGCCTCCCATGCGCCCCCACTGAGCCTCCAGATCCTATATCAGTGCTACACACTTCAGTTACATTTATTATACTCAGTTAGACTCAGATTGACACCTGGATGACTGGTTGTTGTGATTGATGAGCACCACCGATGATTTATGAGGACTCCTAGACAAAGTCAAGCTACTCCATTCAGTGATTCGAATGAGCTCCTTAGGCAATTCGAATTGCTCAGTCATTGTGACAGTTTGTATTGTAATTCATTCACCCTTTCTGGGATAGAGAGCACTGCTGCATGTTTTGCACAGTTTTGCACCATATTTTCTATGTTCATCTGTTGTGATTGATTTACTTGTTCATTAGATCTGCTGTGACTAATTTTACAACTAGAAGAGTTGTTCTCTCATTGTTTTACACTTTTTCGAGTGAGGAGAACTTTACAAAAAAGGACTCCCCTTTTATGTCGAGTTGTGATTGCATTGCATTATCCTGCTTGTCGCTTGAGCCTTGTGCCGGCTCCCGCTTACTCACTTATTAGCCATGTGCCTGAGCACTTTACCTTCCGAGCCAAGCAGAGCTTTCATTTTCCTTTCGCAATTTGATGACCCTTTACCCTGAGGGAACACCCCCTCGAGTGTCCACATCCTGCACATGCTTCCTTTCATTGAACATAGGTATGTTCCACTGCTTGGGACTAGTTTGCTCACTATTTGACACTCGTTCCCTCACATGTTGTACTATAAGCAATTTTATTCTTTTTCAAGCTTTCACTATATGAAAAAGACCAAAAAAATCAAATATTCCAAAAAGCCGGACGGGAAATGTTTACCACATTTTTGGCAACTGTCATGTCTCCTTTGAACAGAGCATTTATTCAACTCCATCCATTATGAGTAGGGACTATAGTCGGACCTTAGGAGATGTACTAGTTTCTCAGTTTTACTCCACCGACTGGTTAAGCTTTCATTCATTATGGAGCCCCCTTTGTCGATGCCTCCTGCATCACAAAGCCTTGTTGTCATCTTGAGTCCATGCTACATGAGTCTATCCATCTGCTCATGGTCTTGTTCAAAGGAAGTCCTAAATCCATAGTCAGCCACTCCTCAGATCTCTTGACTATTGCATGCCGACCATCCTTATTGAGTCAGTCCGTTCGCCCGAGTTCTTCCAAATCTTTCAGCGTAGCTGTTACCTCGTGCTGGTTGATGGGGGATGCCTCAATGCCTTTCTTCCAACGAGTTTCATTTCGTCAACTTCAACTCATTTATTCCGAAATTGAGACTTAGAGTCGGTTGAGTACCTTGAGGCTTGCATTCATTAGTGGTAGGTTCTCTCGCCATCAACAACTTTTGGGAATATATCAATGTCCCCTGATCGATGGATTCATCTTAGTGTTCGACCTCAAAACATCTATTCACACTCTGATGATTGTACTCCGTGCCTTGATGCCCATTTTCATTATTGGTGGGTTATCTCGCGTCTGTTAACGATATACATCATTGACCGATAATCAGACGATGTCACATCAGGTTCGTCCTCAACACCTTTATTTACTTGATGGGACTTGCATCACATACGATTTGTGTAGAAGACCCTAGATGTTAGTAGTATTTAGTATGCTTCCCTTGATCGTGACTGTACTCATGAGAGCTTATTTCTCATACATCAGTATTTTGTATCGCCAGTATTGCACTAGTTGTTCCCTTCTCAACAGGGGACCATATCTTACTATATGGCTCATGGCTATGATCATTTATGACATGTATTCACTATGTACTACCTATCATGGCCATTGTATCAGATTGTTGTATTGTATCGACATGTATCCAGAGATATTATTTTATTTTGACGAGCGGGATGCTCTTTCCATTTGTGTCTTCATCACTCCAATTCTGAAATTTATAATGTATTTTGTCCATCATAGTACCTTCTTTGACCTCACACATTAGGGGGCATCTGTTATAGCATAATTTTCCACCTTGTGAGCATCAGCATTGATTGGCCTTCATGATCCATTTTATTGACTCAGATCCATCATTTCATCCTCTAGGGACACACAAATCACTATATTTGTCCTTGTAGACTAGCTGTTCCACTATAGCCAGTGTACATGCAGGTTGTTAAACTATAGCCTGTGGACACTAAGTAAAATGGTAAAAATCATTAGAAAATTACTTTTTACTCCCAGAAAGCAGTCTTAGGGTGACCTTTGGCCCTCCATATACCCCGAAACGACTCGATTCAACCTTTCACTTACCTTTGGAAGGCTATATATTGAGATCTTATGGTGTATGGAAGGAAGGAGAAAGGGAGAGCAAGATAACTCTAGTGGATTTTTGCCGTGACTTGAGTCTACACTCATTAATCCTTGTTGTTGTGAAATTCTTATGTTCACCTACCAAACTCCTTTCATAGTTTGAGTTTTCCATCGCATGGGGGATTGAAGTGGTGGAGGCACAAGTGGAGAGACCCAGTTCTTGGTTCAGATTGGTTGCCGGCAAGAGGTCGTATATTGTACTTCTTGTTATTCATTAATGGAAATACTCATTTTATCATCCAATTGATGTTGTGAATATTGTTAAATTACATTGGGTTATATTTTCTTATGATATCATGGATCATGCTATTGATTATGCTAATGTATTTCACATGTTATATGCACTTGCTTGTACTTGTCGTTGAGACTAATTTGCAGGACCAAGTGTAGAGGTTGAAAGCTCAACAGGGATCTACTTCGAGCATCCAGTTGAAGGTTGGTATTTTCTCCATTATCTTAGCATTGTCATTTATATAACATTGTATTGGGAATTGAGTCATTTTCTGGTAGTCAGTTGTCTATTGTGGTCTGCCCCGAAGCCATAGGAAGTTTTCTCCGTAACAGGTGGTAGTGCAGGTTCTTACCTCTCATCTTATTATTTGGTCCTCTTCTTTATTGTAATGATTGCAACTTACACCAACACACTTCAAAGACTAATTCAATACAACTGCTACGAATATAAATGGCATATTAAATAAATAATAATTGTTAATCATTAAAGTAGTTAGCTTTCAATGTGAAAGGACATAACCCTTCATTAGGAATGCTCACGCCATATTAAAGGCGAGCTATGTTTTTGGCTTGGTTTTGCAACCAAGCTTTGTGTAATGGGCACCTATCAACAATGTGATAGCAGTTTCAATATAGAAAGCAAAAACGATTATGAATTAAATCTAAATCTAAACTAACATGTGCATATAACAAATAAATTTAAAAACGATTCATGGAAAGATCAAGAAATAAAAGAATAGATGTTTTGTATTAAGATACCTCAAATGGTGAGGATATGATGTTGAGCAACTCCAAGAGTAGCTCCAAGCTCCAATGGTCTCTTCTCCAAGATGTTGAAAATGGCCAAAAGTCTCAGGAGAGATTTTGACAGCGTGAGGATAGGATGATGGATGGATGGAAAGTGAGGAGCCCCTAGCACCTTTTTATAGTTTTTGGTTGTGGGGAATACCATTATGGTTTTGAGGAAACCAATAGTATTGACCAACATGGTTTAGGTATCTTTTTCCCTCTTTTTTCCTTTTTTGAATATTTTGAATATTTTTATTCCCTTTTAATATTTTTGAGAATTCTGGACCCTTTTTGAGGGTTTGTTTTTATGTTTTTTGAGGAAAAATATATCTTTTGAGGGGAAAAAGGGTGTATTATGGTCTTTTGGTGACCTTTTGATGGCTTCAGAGGCTCAAATGGTGGAAAAGTGGAAAAATGGGTTATGTGAATAAGGAAATGAGCTAGTGAGCACTTTTTGGGTGTTAACAGATTGCCCCCTGTTGTGTGAGGGCAGGAGCTCATCGTATGGCCGATAGAAATCATAGTTCTTTTGTCTTTTTCCTGGGGTTTGGGGAAGAGAAGAGACCGGTTGGAGACTGGATCAATGGCCCTTGGAAGCTACAAAAACAAAAAATATTACATGGCCTCAATATGAATGAGGAAGAATATCTGATAATGGACGAGGCGGGCATACCCATGCTCGTATCAAGACATATACATAACAATTAGTCCCAAGAAGGGGGACATAAAAAATCTGTTGGTACATCATAATGGTCCAAAAGGGACACTATTTTGGGATGTACTCATGATCATAACATGACTGATCTCAATAAATGATACACTGGAATAAAGCGACAACCGTTCTGAACAAGGTCTCAGAAGGGTTGATGAACTGTTGAAACTAAAGGTGTCCAACATCTGTAGGGACTCAATGATATTGAGTCATCTCTGAGAAGTAAATGTAACTGTATACTCGAGGGAGTATATAAAACTGGGGTACATCTGAATACTGTCACCATGCACAACCCGGATATCTATAGGAAAAATGTAATTGGTTGTTTCCATAAGTAGACTCTCAAATGTGGAAGAGTCAGGTGGTATCCGGGGTCTTCAACAAATAACTGAAAGGACCAATACCCTGTGCGAGTCTCAATGATGCGATCAAGGTGTTGAATTCGAGCATGTAAGAAACAACCATTTGGAGAGGCACTGAGGACTCTTCTCAAAATGATTCGTAGGCACTCATCATAAATGGTGATGAGTCCAAGACACAAGGACCTCTAGGTCTATCCTTTAGAATAAATTTGGTTGTCGTCGAAAAAGGGAGACCGACAACTAACAAGGAAATGATGTTTCCTTGATAGGAGATCGAGGTGTAGAACTGAAGTGTGGTAGTACTGATGGTAGGACTGACATACTTGTGGGGATGGGAAGTAACTGGGGTCATAGAGTGGGTGGACTCAAACTTCCTTTGTTCAGAGCATGATGACGTGGTTGACTTGGAAGCGTAGGGAACTGACTTGTAGGTTCGCGGATCATATCTTTTAAGGACTGAAGGGTATGTATTGACTCTGGGGGGGGGACGAGCTGATGGGTGCTGTCGAGGGATTCTCAGGGTGACATACTACAGAATACTCTGAACAAAGGCGACCAAAATGGGGAAGCTGCCATATGAGTAGACATGATCTGTTGTGGCACTGAGAAGCACCATTAGGTCCTTATTCATAGTTTTAATGAGCTCCAAGAAGGGATAAAAGTGTGCTCTGAAATGGTACTGTCCTGTGGATTTTGTGAGCCTAGGATTGTTCATGCTCATGGGTGCTTTCATTTTTAAGGAGTCTGAAAATGATAAGAAGACTCTAGTAGTGGTGGTGGAGTGTTGTCCTGTGGGTTTTTACGAGCCCAGGATGGTGATTGCTCGTGGTCGCTTTCATGTTTAGAGAGTCTGAAAGCGGTAAGTGGACTCCATTGCTGTTCTTTTTCGTAAGTTAGTCTCCAAGGCCTGAAAAAGCATAAAAAAGTGCAAATGGAGAACTCTTCTAGCCGATGTGACTAGAGTAATCCTTTTTCGTAATTAGTCTACAAGGTCCAGAAAAGGGGTAAACTTATACAAGGTAGATGCCCTTTCAGATATGTTTAGCGAGCATGAAAGGAAGCAAGATTGCTAGGCGATCTTTTCATTGTTTTAGGAGTCAGAAAAGAGCTTAACATAAACTCCCTAAGTGCCTTTTTCGTAAAAGGAATTGCTCGGCCCGAAAAAGGGGTAAAACTATACCGAACAAAAAGGTATTGATGAGAGCGAGAAATGGTCTCAAGCATCATCATGAGTGCGGAATGCTGATTCCGGTGACATAAAGATTGTCAAAAATGGATGACGGCCCAAGTGGCACACAAACCGAGGCGGCGAGGGGGCATGGGGCAATGGCCAATGTGGCATGCAAACCAAGGCAACGAGGGGGCATGGGAAAAATGCCCAAAAAATCTGGAGCTGAGAGCGAGAAATGATCTCAAGCATCATCACGAGTGCAGAAAACTGAATCCGGCGGTATAAGATTCGTCAAAAACATATGACGGCCCATGTGGCATGCAAACCGAGGTGATAAGGGGGCATGGGAAAAATGCCCAAAAAATCTGGAGTTGAGAGCGAGAAATGATCTCAAGCATCATCATGAGTGCGAAAAATTGAATCCGGCAATATAAGATTTGAAAGAAACGGACGACAGTCGATGTGGCACGCAAACTGAGGCAACGAGGGGGCATGGGAAAAATGCCCAAAAAATCTAGGCGTGAGAGCGAGAAATGATCTCAAGTGTCATCACGAATGCGAAAAACTGAATCCGGTGATATAAGACTCGTAAAAAATGGAGGACGGTCGATGTGGCACGCAAACCGAGGGAATGAGGGGGCATGGGAAAAATGCCCAAAACATCTGGAGGTGAGAGCGAGAAATGATCTCAAGCATCATCACGAGCATGGAAAAATGAATCAGGCAGTATAAGATTCGTCAGAAATGGACAACAATCGATGTGGCATGCAAATCGAGGCAACGAGGGGGCATGTGAAAGATGCCCAAAAAATTTGGGCGTGAGAGCGAGAAATGATCTCAAGCATCATCACGAGCGCGGAAAACTGAACCCAGTGATATAAGACTCGTAAAAATTGGAGGATGGTCGATGTGGCACGCAAACCGAGGGAACGAGGGGGCATGGGAAAAATGGTCGAAAAATCTGGAGGTGAGAGCGAGAAATGATCTCAAGCATCATCACGAGAGTAGAAAACTGAATCCGGCGGTATAAGATTCGTCAGAAACGGACGACGGCCGATGTGGCATGCAAACCGAGGCAATAAGGGCGTGAAAAAAAATGGTCAGAAAATGGGCCTGGTGAAAACAAGAAAAGGAAAGGACTGTCATGAAGTTCTCGTTGTGCTGAGTCCAACAGTTTGAGGAACGAACGTCGTATGATACCGCAATGGTTGTTTGAAAAATGGTCAAATATCTATAAATAGGGTGTGGGGCCAATATGACGTGTCATTGTTACGTACGAGTTTGGAAGAGCAATTAGATCTCTTTCTTGATTTCTGGGAGATTCGACCGTTGGTTTTCGATTCCCAGAAATGATGTGTTTATGACTGCCGGCTGACGTGAGATTGCAATCTAGAAAGTCGATGGCCCATTTGTAGAATGGTCCGACAGTGACGACTCGATGAAGGGGGGCGGGTGGGGTTCTTGCCTTGGGGGCACAAAGTTGGCAGTTTTGACAATGTTTGACTGCGGTGATGCAATCAGTAAATAATGAAGGCCAAAAGTAACCTGCGCGGATGATATTTTGGGCAGTGGCCATGCCAGAGAAATGGCCTCCGCAGGCACCGCTATGGCAGTCATTAAGGACTTGTTCTGCTTCGTCATGAGATAGGCAGCGTCGTAAGATGGTATCGACGCCGCGTCGATAAAGTACATCGCCTAATAGGAGATATCGGGGAGCGTGGTGTCGTATACGACGGCATCCGTCACGATCGATGTTGGGTCAAAATTTTTGTGCGCGGAGGTAGATTAAGATGTCGCCGTACCATGGGTCGTCAGAGGAAATGATGAAAATGTGGTTGTCAAAGAGTTCCGTTTGGATAGCGGGTGATGACGAAGAGGATGGGAGATCTGTGATGAGTTGAGCGAGTGCTAGGGCCTTGGTGCTCTTTGGGGTTTTGAAAGTTAGGTCGTATTCTTGCAGGATAATCACCCATTTAGCTATGCGGCCTTGAAGGAGGCGACGTGTCAATAGGTAAACCATTGGATTGGAATTGGCTACAACCGTGGTGTGGCTGAGGAGAATGTAATGTCGCAACTTTTGTATTAAAAAGACGACGGCGAGGGCCATCTTCTCTTCATGTGGGTAGCGGAGGGGTGGGCCTGACAAGGTCTGGCTCACATAGTAGATGACATGCTCTTGGCGAGCAGTATCTTCTTGGACAAGAACTCTAGATATGGCATATTTGGATGCTGAAACATAGAGGGTGAAATCTTTTGTGAAATCTGGAGGAGAGATCAACGGGGCATTCGTGAGTGCTTTCTTTAAGTCGGTGAAAGCTGATTCTGCTTGTTGGTCCCATATGAAATGGGTATGCAAACGTAGTAGTTGAAGGAAACCGTGGACTATCGTGGCATAGTTAGGGACAAAGCAGCGGAGGAAGTTGGACCTCCCTTGAAGGCTTTGAAGTTGTCTTAATGTACGGGGTGACGGTAAGTCTACAATGGCTTGGACGTTCAAGGGGTCTATAGTGATGCCTTTTTTCTGAAATGACAAACCCTAGCAGGCGACCTGCTATAATGCAAAAGACACACTTGAGTGGGTTCAAGCTGATGTTGTATTTTCGACAACGCAAGAAAACTTGTCGAAGGTTGTCTAAATGGTCAGATCATTTCTTAGATCGAGCGGTGAGGTTCTCTAGATAAACTTTTATGATTCTATGTAGATCGTGGAAGCAATAAGTCATGGCGTGTTGGAAAGTGGCTCCAGCATTCTTGAGACCAAAAGGCATGACGCGATAGGCAAAGGTGCCCCATGGGGTAGTGAAAGCTATCTTGTATTGATCTTCTTTACGGATTTTGGTTTGGTTGTATCCGGAGAAACCATCCATAAAAGAAAGAACCTCATGCCCCGCACATTCATCGATTAGTTGGTCAATGAATGGTGTGGGGAAGTTGTCTTTGGGACAAGCGAGGTTGAGGTCTCAGAAATCAATACAAATGTGTATGGTGCCCACTTTCTTGTTTACTGGCACTGGGTTTGAAACCCAGGTGGTGTAGGAAATATGCTATATGAATCCTTCTTTTTGGAGTTTCTCAATCTCAGCCTTAACAGCTGGGAGCTTAGACGGGTGAATTGGGCGTTGTTTCTGTCGGACAGGAGGCACATGGGGCCAAGTGTCGATGTGATGTTCCACAATGTTAGGATCGAGGGCAAGCATCTCGGTGTAAGACCAGGCGAAGACATCACGAAACTATTGGAAGAGTTTCTTATATGCCTGAGTCTCCGCTTGAGTGCATGATGCGCCTAGCGAGATGAGCTCAGGTTTTCCAGGTGTGGTGGAAATGTCGATTTGTATAATAGGGGAAATGTTGGACATATTCCCCTCTTCGAAGGCATCTAGTGCTGGGATGGGGTCTTTGAACCAATCAACCTTATTTGGTAGAAAATATTTTGATTCGACTGATAATTGGTTTTCCGCGGTGGATGTAGACGCCTCTGGGAGGAAGTATGATCGATGGTGCATATCGTCCCAAGGGTAGTCCGGTGTAGTGAGTGTTTCTAGAATTTGCTCATCAGTACGAAAGTTATTAGACCATAAATCAACGGGTTCAGGTTTGAATGTGGTTGAAATCATATAGATGGTATTGATTTCTTCCGAAGAAGATGATTTCGGAGGGTAGATCTCCTCGATGAGGGGAGGAGATATCTCTAAGTCGGCATTGTTCATCTCGTATAAAGTTGCTCTATAATCTGGGAGATCAGGGCAGTGGTGTGAATAATGGCCATAAATGCCGCATATTGCACAAGGGTGGTTAGTGAAAAGCGTTTTGTCGTGAGGTTGAGGAGGTGGCTCAAGTCTTATAACTGGAATTCCGATGTCGTCATCCAACATATTCATGTGTTCTTGGAGTGCAGGTAATTGTGGACATTGATGAGTGGCATGGACTACGTTGTCACACAACGAGCACTTAGTGGGAATGCGAATAGTTGGAAGCTCTTGGCTACCTTGGGGGTTGTTGGGGGGGTGCTAGTTATGGGTCCAGTGTTATAATTTTGTGGGCCTCTACCCCTTGTGTTTCATAAGGGAGGTGGGGCATTTCTAGACGTTGATGCCGTAGTCACTATTGGGGGTGGTCTGTTTTGCAGATGAGTGACAGGAGGGGGTGGGTGGTTGGTAGTAGGGATAGGTTGTACCGGTTGTAAAATAATAGTTGGAGTCGGTGGGGGAATCGGAGCAAGTAAGTACCATATAGGTATCCCTAATGTTAAACTAGGAAGGTTGAGTGTAGCCATTACTGGCGAACTGACAACTCCGAAAAATGGGAACAAGAACGGGATACTATGAATTGTCGTTGTTCCAATATGAGTAGGCACTATGGGTGTTTGTGGTAGTGACGAAGGCTGCTGTGTGGTGTGCGATAGGGTGCACAAATTAGATGTTTTTGTTATCGGTAAAGGTGGTGGGATCGATGGAAATGTGGAAGTCATAGGTGACTCGGTGTAGATTCCAAGACCAATTGGCAAGACAAATGATGTCAGTGCAGTTTGAACGGTTTGTTCAATCATTGGTAGCACATTTTGAGGGGTTGCGGGGGCGTTAGGATCATAATATGTGAGTTGATCAATCTTGATAATGCGTCGTTCATGTGGGAACATCATGAGGCGGAACACAGATAAAGCAATGGCTTTCATTTTGTACATATAACTACGTCCAAGAAGGAGGTTGTAGTCGAGCTGGGCATTGATCACTTCGATGTCGATGAGAACTAATTTTCCACCTAGTTCTATGGGTACGTTCGCTAAGAGGCCTTATGGTTGAGATGAGCACCCATCGTAAGCTCATAATGCTGTGGTGGATGGTTGTAAAGTGGGGGAGCCAAGTTTCTGCCACACAAGAGTGGACATAATGCAGGTTGAAGCTCCTTCATCGATGATGCATCGATGCACAACAAGGTTTCGAATGTTTACGGATACTTGGAAGGCCAAATTTGATGGCAATCGAGGTTCGGATTAGTCTAAGTCGAAATCCATAATATGTGTATCGTCAAGGTCTACTCCTCCAATGGCAGATAGTAGTAGTTTTCATTGTGCAGGGCATGATTTCAATACCTCTAAAGTAGACATAGCAGCGGGGGATTGTGCTAAATCTTCCATGACATTATAATTGGATGCTATGCGAGCATTAGGATTGTTGTTAATCCTTCGCAAAGGGATGCGGGGGATTTTAGGTCCTCCGTCCAACGACATATTTGGTATGCATAGTGGTTGATCTGGTGGAAGGGAGGTGGATGTGTCATTGGGAGGAGTTTCTGGGGGTGGTCCGTACTTATTCCTGCGAGTCTGGAGGTTAATGTCATTGGATGACATCATTAATAAATGGTGTGTACCTGAATCCATATGCTAATAATCAGTTCTGGCATAGGTGATTTGCTGCTGAGGTGCAGCAGATCCTTGTGGGGGATCCATAGGGCGAGCATTTACTACTCCCTGGTTTGGCAATGGGTTTTGCAATATCATGGGTTGCGATTGATTAAGTGGAGCTGGTTGTCCAGCGTGGCCATGGCGTTGGGCATCGTCAGCCCAAAGTTTACATGCTTTCTCTAAATGGGGGCAGTTGTGAGTGTAGTGGCCATAGACTCCACATATAGAACATGGATGGTTTGTTCTCAGGTTATTGTTTTTTTCCTGCTTGGGATGACGATCAGGATTCTGGTTAGGGGGAGCAACGTTGTTATTATTTGGAGGATTGGGTGGTGGTGGACCTTGATTATGTTGTTGGTTGTTGCCGCAGTTACGTCCTCTTCCGTGGTTTTGTTGTCCGCCCTGGTTGCGTTGGTTATTTTGGTGTTGGGGATGATTGTGTTGTGTGTACACTTTCCCTTGAGTAGTGGGAGGATTTTGGGGTGCCGCAGGTGTGGGAGCAGGCTGCGGTGGATAATAAGCTGGTGGGGCTGGAGGAGGTCCAGTTTCCTGCTGGGGTTGTTGGTAACCTTGAGCTATTGGAAGTGTTGGGTTAGCTGGTGTAGCTTGCTGGGGGTAATACATTGGTTGGGCCGATAAATGAATTGGGTTCTGGGTGGCCGGTTGGTTATAGTATGTGGGTGGTACATATGTCGATGGCGCTTTCCCATAACAATGTTGTGGACAAGAGGGTCCATGAGTGTGATGAGTCTGATTCGTTGGAGTGTACGAAGTCGTCGCTCCAGAATTAGATGTAGCCCTAGAGAGGTCTGGGGCATTTATGGTGCTCACCATGATAAAAGGTTTATTTTGTGCCGTGACTTGGCCGATAATACCATCAGCGGCAGGTGATGCCCCCGGAGCATCACCGCGTGAAAAATCGCCTTGTGGGGTGTCTGGTATGATGGTGTAGAGATAGACTGACTGGGAATAAATCAGGTCGAACTGTTGAGCTTTTAAGATAGCTTCTTCTTCTGACTGGTGTCGTTCAGAAGCTACGTCTTTGGCTATGAGGGGTAGGAGAGATTTGAGAAAACAATCTAAAAATATACGGTCGTCCAGTTTTATGTTGCAGAGGCTATGACGCTTACGCCATTCATGGATATGGTCAGTGATGTGGGTAGCTGTGTTTTGTCTGCAAGAGAATAGTATTTCAACTCCTGCATCATAGCATACAGGTAGCTGAAAAAACTGAAGGAAAGTGGAGGAGAGGGACGTAAATGTATGGTGGGTCCCATGTGGTTGTTCAATGTACCACTTGGCTGCAGAGCCAGTGAACGTTCGTTGCAATAGTCTTGGTCTAATGGAGTCATCCACTATGGAGTTAGATGAACACCATAGGTGAAATGACATTATGTGGTTTTGGGGATCCTCCCCAGGTTTTCCTTCAAACTTGGGGATGTCCGAGGGGAGCTTTGTAGGCATGGGTGGCCATGTAGGGTTGTGTCTGATAGGATTGTTGGTTAACCTGGCTAGGTCTGGTAAGTTCAGACTAGCCATGTATGGTAAACTAGCAGATGGGTGTGGCGTAGTGACTGGGACATAACTGTTAATGGTGGCATTATGTAGTGGTCCAGTAGCCCCTAAGGGTATGCTAGGTATTGAAGGTATGTGTCCTCCAACCGTTGTGGTGTGGGATGGGCCAGCACTCCCAAGTGCAACATGGGTTGCAGAGGGGCTAGGAATAGTGCCAGGAATTCTTGGGATCTGGGTTGTGGTAATGAGACGAGGTGTGATTCCTATGTTGGGCATACCCATAATAGGAGGTAGTCCTGTGTTGGGCATACCTAAAGGTGGAGTGGCCCCTATATTAGGTATGCCTAAAGGGGTTGTTGTTACCATGGGTGGCACAGTAGTAGAAGGGTTTGTCGATGTATCTCCAATAACATTGGTGAAAAGGGGGTCGTATTGTGATCTAGCCATGGGGTTGGTTGGTGATATTTCAGTAGGGTTTTCGGATTCATCCACGGAATCAGATGTGAAGTGAGGCGTGTCAGAATCGGATGACTGTGTTCTTGGCCGATGACATGTCGAGTCAAGGGATAAGGCTCTACGTCTATGACGTGTAGAGCCAAGTGTATCGAACTAAGGGGGTTCACCCTAAAGACGGCGAGATCGTCTTAAATTCTTAATGGTGAGAACTATATAAAAATTTGAGTGGAAGGTGGTGATGTAAAAAACTCGAAACCCTAGTGCAACAATGAGTGCAAGAGGGGAGTGAAAAAATAATGGCTCTCAGGCCAACAACCAACCTCAAAAGCACTTATTATAACAGTTGTGCTATAATAAGTGGAGGGATCCAAAAAAATGGTCAGAAGACCAAAAGTCAAATAGTTCCTAGAAAAAAGAGGTGCTCACTAGACCAAAGGTAGGTATTGTATCATGCAAACACCTAACTAGAAGTATTGTGAGTCAACAAACTATATTCTTTGTAAGGTGATGAAATCCAAGTCAGACAATATAGAGTGTTGAATCAACGACTAGATATCCCCTTACCGGGAGGGACACCGGGTAGACAATCCTAAAGAGTGGCAATTAGGATACCCCGTTCATGACACATTCGGTTGGGTGAATCTGCAGTTTGGTTCTATCTCCGCTGTACCCCCATTCGGGTGTACACCGAGAACTTCGAAAGGTATTCTTCGGTTACTGAATGGATTGCGGTATTCCACTCAGACTTCCGGAACCAATCTGGCTACTTCAACCCTCCTAAGGGAGAGGCCTTCCCAATAAATTGGTTGATAACCGTGTCAAAATTATAAGGGATTTTTGGACCCTAAAGACAACCACTATGTCTCAAATGTAAATAATTGAGGGGTGTTATTGGAACACCTATCCCCTCAATTCTACCTAACTACAAGATTCTTTTAAGTGCTCCCCAAGTGGGGTTAAAAATTTTGTTGAGTTAAGGTAAATTTTAAGGCTCAGTTTCAATAATGTGGTAGAGTGGGTGCATGTGTGATTATTGAATTGAAATTGATTTGCCTCGCTTGGGCGATTGATTACAAATGAAAGAAAAAACGCTTCCAGTTTGCAAAAAATAAAGGCGCTTTTTGAAATGTAAATGCTTGAAAAAACTATTCAAAAATAATGGATCTTTGAAATAATTTAAAGGGAAGCAAATAACATAAATATTTCAAGAAATAAATGGATCTCTTGGAGAATTGCTTGGGCAAAGTATTGAGCAAATAAACAGTAAAACCTTTGATCTAAATAGAATGCAGAAAATCTTTCTTTCAATTACTGAAGATTTTTAAAAAGACTTTTAAATGGAGCATATATAAATAGAAAAAGATTTAGTATGGCTGTAAAAATGCATAAAAAATAATGGTGTAAAATAGGCTAAATGGACAAAAAATACAGCAATTTTTTTTTCTAAAAAATTGGCCAAATTCAAAATAACAGCATCGCGGGTTTTGGGGAAATAGCCACGATGTGCAGCGCAGGTTTCAGCCGTGCAGTCGTGATGTGTAGCGCTACAAATGGCCGTGAAGCCGCGATGTGCAGCACGGCAAATGGCCGCGAAGCCGCGATGTGTAGCGCATAAAATGGCCGCGAAGCTACGGCGCGCCGCGTGGAAAAAGGCCGCGAGGTCGCGATGAGCCGCGCAATTGTTAGGCGAAAAGCCGCGAGGCGAAAGCCAAAAACGGACGCCGAAAAATGAACCTGAAAATGAAAATTTCAGGTTGTTAATAGCAATAGAAAGAGCCAAGATCTAGAACAGCAATGGATCTGCTATCTAGGATGGAAGATCTATGAATTAAAATGATTAAAACTAACAAAAACTAAGATCTAAAGCAAAAAACCAAGATCTAAGAATTCGAAGCCAGTGGAGTCACCAAAAACTGTTGGCTTGGTTTTGCAACCAAGCTTTGTGCAATGGGCACCTATCAACAATGTGATAGCAGTTTCAATATAGAAAACAAAAACGATTATGAATTAAATCTAAATCTAATCTAACATGTGCATAAAACAAATAAATTTAAAAATGATTCATGGAAAGAACAAGAAATAAAAGAATAGATGTTTTGTATTAAGATACCTCAAATGGTGAGGATATGATGTTGAGCAACTCCAAGGGTGAGTAGCTCCAAGCTCCAATGGTCTCTTCTCCAAGATGCTGAAAATGGCCTAAAGTCTCAGGAGAGATTTTGACAGCATGAGGATAGGATGATGGATGGATGGAAAGTAAGGAGCCCCTACCACCTTTTTATAGTTTTTGGTGGTGGGGAATACCATTATGGTTTTGAGGAAACCAATGGTATTGACCAACATGGTTTAGGTACCTTTTTCCCTCTTTTTTCCTTTTTTGAATATTTTGAATATTTTTATTCCCTTTTAATATTTTTGGGAATTCTGGACCCTTTTTGAGGGATTTTTATGTTTTTTGAGGAAAAATATATCTTTTGAGGGGGAAAATGGTGTATTATGGTCTTTTGGTGACCTTTTGATGGCTTTAGAGGCTCAAATGCTGGAAAAGTGGACAAATGGGTCATGCGAATAAGGAAATGAGCTAGTGAGCACTTTTTGGGTGTTAACATATGTTGTAATATCATATCTCATATCTTTTATCTATTCTATTTTCAATACATATTTTGGCCCATTAATGGCTTATCTTATTTACCAAGTGTTTTGGTGAATTATTTGTGTGAAGGAACGGATTGTTCACTTCATTTGGTATCAGAGCAAGCTCTTTCCTTGAGCCTCATTTATCCCAGGATGGTAGACATCTTCTAAGAATTTATGAGCTACTTGGTCTTTGACCAGATATCGGGCTCTTGGCCCTCTTCTTCACATACCCTCCTGCAACCTCCATGAATTCTGCACTCTCCTTCTTCCCCCTGCCAGCTCTCCTCTCCTATCCTCACTCCCGCGCTTGTCACTCCTCCCTCTCATCCACGCCTCCTCTCCCGTGCCATCTTTGCACTAGTCTTCATTGCAACTCTATTCCCCAACTCCTCTACACTCCCCCTCAGTCACTTCTTCCACAGGCTCTTCCAGTTCGCTCTTTCGCTTGCCATTGCACACACTTCCTTCCCTCCGCTCCCTCCTATCCTCGTTGCGATCTGACTCCCACACCCCAACTCCCTCGTGCCCTCATCACTCGTGCCTTCCCTTATCCTTCTGTTGCACCTTCCCTAAATTCTCATGCCTCTCTGCCATCTCCTATCCATTACTCACTGCGCGTGCCTCTCCACTCCATCTCGCAGACCCTCACATGTCGTCCCATTCCTCCACCTTTCACCTCCTCCCATCTCCCCGTAACTCTCACCGCCACATCTCCTTCCCCGCCCTTGTCGTTGTCCCTCCTCCTGCACGCTGCGACCTCCCGCACGCCCACCTCCACTCCGTTGCTCCCCGGTCATGCCTAGCTCTGCGCCATCTCCCGTCCCTCCCTACGCCTGCCCCCCATTCCTCCACCCACCTCTCGGGCCACTCCACACCAGCCACCGCAACGCCGAGCCATCTTAGTGCCAGCCTCCATCTGGTACCCGCCGCGCCTGCTCCCTCCCCATTCCATCCCTCCTCCCTGGCCGCTTCCTCCCGCCGGTTTTCCCTCTCGACGCCACAGCCTACGTAGCCATCACCGTCCTTCAAACCCTACATTTTAATAATATTTTTTATTAATATATTAATATTAATATTATTACAATATCCTATCTTTAAAACTTTACCAATTAATTATTAATAATATTAATAGTTATTAATAATTAGGGTAAAAACCCCAAATCTCCTTCATTTTCCAAAAAATATATACTACTAATAATAGTAATTATTATTATTATATATTTAAAACCAAAATATTACCCATCCAAACATTTCATAATAATGTTATTATTACAGATAGTAATATTTATTATTTAATAATTGTATTAATTACAATTATTTAAAAAGAAGAAGAAAATTGAAGACCAGGTATCACAAAAAAACAGAAGACTATCCATCGTTAAAGAAGTCAAGTCAAAGAAAGTTCTTTCCAAGAGACACATATTGGGAATTATTACACCTTTTTAATCTGCCCTTGTCGAAGAAATCAAAGACTAGTTAAAGACCATCTATAGTCCAGAACAAGCATCTAACGTCGAAGAAATCAGAGACCATGGAAGCCAGTTTGCGACTACAAATAGAGAAATTAGAAGCCAAGTTAAAACGTTATCAAAAAGATAATGAAGAACTGTGTGACATAAATAACAGTTCAGAAATAAGAATTGAATTACAAGAAAGGTGCAATGAAATAAAAATCTCTGACCAAGAAAGGTGTATAGAAAAATTGTATGTGCAAATTGATGAATTAAAAGCCGAAAATGAATTCAATCAGAGGTTAGAAAATCAAGATATAAAGAAGCAAAATAAATAATTATGAAGCAGAAATAATACGCTTGAACAAAATCGTTAGCGACAAAGATGAAGAACTAATGCAAATATGACATAAATTAGAAAGTCAAGAATCAGTGGTCGGTCAATGTCGACAACAGATAAAATCTCTTCAACAACAAAATGATGACTCTAAAAAGACACATAAGTCAGAGATCGCAAAGAGTAATAAAGCATTATCCAACAATGCTGAAGAAATTTTCAGACTAAGAAATCATAATAAGATACTAGTCACAAAAATTAAGAAGTTGAAAAATAGCCGAAAGACAGAACAATCTCTGGACGACATTGAAGGGAAACTTCTAGAGAAGCAAAAAGAAAATAGTTACATCAGAAGTCATAATGAAGATCTTAAGGAACAACTGAAGAAGTCTGAAAATGACAGAAAATCGCAAGTAGAAGTGATTAAGAAGTTTCAAAATGATAACATGCAGTTAGAAAACAAGTTGGAAAAAATACAGAACGAAACCTTTAAACCTCAAGGGACAAAAATACAACTTCCAACTCAGATCAATTCTCAAAAGATGACACTCGTAAAAGAAAATGACATTGTGAAAATTCCCTATCGACACCCTAACCATAAAAATCGATATTTTGAAAAGTGGGAAATGTCGAAAGATAATGGTACTAATGTGATCAAAGCTCCTGACGACAGATCAGTAGGGAATCCCAGCAGTCAGCAACAAATCAATTTGGGATGGATTAACCCATCCACATATCAGAAGTTATTCTCTACACTTAGCAGTTCGTATCGACATGTTTCGTCAGCCGCGACATTGCAAAGAACAATGCGACAAAATTATAAGGCTTTGAGGACAAAGTCTTTCTAAGAGAGTGGCAATGCTACGAATATAAATGGCATATTAAATAAATAATAATTGTTAATCATTAAAGTAGTTAGCTTTTAATGTGAAAGGACATAACCCTTCATTAGGAATGCTCAAGCGATATTAAAGGCGAGCTATGTTGTAATATCATATCTCATATCTTTTATCTATTCAATATTATTGTATCCATTATTCATGGCTCATTTAGTTTACCAGGTCTTTTGGTAACTTGATTGTATAATGCTACGAATATAAATGGCATATTAAATAAATAATAATTGTTAATCATTAAAGTAGTTAGCTTTTAATGTGAAAGGACATAACCCTTCATTAGGAACGCTCAAGCCATATTAAAGGCGAGCTATGTTGTAATATCATATCTCATATCTTCTTGTCTATTCTATTATCAATACATATTTTGGCCCATTAATGGCTTATCTTATTTACCAAGTGTTTTGGTGAATTATTTGTGTGAAGGAATGGATTGTTCGCTTCAACAACTTACTATCTATAATAACCCAGCCTTTCCATATCGTCCCCAGGAATGGTGCCAAAAATGTTGGTAAAATTATATGCCTATTTGATTCCAACTATTTAATTGTCAACCAAGGTACGTGATCTTATGACGAAGGAATGCAATCTGTGCAAAGCTAGTATGAGATTTAGTCAATTGTAATCCTAAATTCAACTAAATCAGGCATCACTCAAAACTTGCAATCAATTAACTCAAATGACCTTAACCTAATTCAAGGTGATTAAGGATCATTCAACCAATTGGACACTTGGTAGATACACAAGCATTGATAATATTCTTGCATTCTATTACCGCTTATCAACATAGAACTCTATTTGATCAGATGGTGTAGTCTTATAACCTTGGTTAAAATGAAATAGAAGTCCCAATCATATTGGTATGATAGTTTCCAATTGATCAATTTATAATTGGACTCGATAGAAGGTTGGGCACTATTGATATTCTTGTAGGCTTAATGCTCTGCTCAACAATGCAGTACTGTGGCTATGCCAAGCTTCATTGTTCAGGTTTAAGGCAAGCAATCAAAAGAAACCTAAATCTACTTCTCTAATATTTATCTACTCATATGTGTGCACACATTCTACTTTTACTCAAGTCAAACTCAGATCCTAAATCCTTTACAAAAACTTTCCCATACTATGACAAAATTAATCTTAGAAAATGATAATTTAATTAACGAGAAAACCTTATTGTAATCAAAATGATTATTCACATAAATCAACACACATAGTCAAATGAAATATATAGACTTACAAGAATTTAGATATACAGAGTAGTGATGTAAACTTGAAGGGGACCCCTTCCCTCACAGGATAGAAATGTCTACAAAACGTTAAAGCTTCAGAGTATCAAACACTTAATCCATATGATATCAATCAAGAACAGAACAGTCACAATAGAATGATGCAGATATCAAAGCAATAGTTCTCAAATTTTTATTATTAACTTCAAAATATAATACATCCCACTTTTTATACAGTTTCTTAGTACAAGGATGAAAAAGATTGCCAGTTATGCACGCAATAACTGTTACAAAAATCAAGGAGAAAATAAAGGAGGACATTGCGCGCTAACTAAAGAGAAATAAATCGCAGATCCATTTTATTTTTGATGATCATTAAATTCATAATACTTTATAGGGTTCTTGTCGATTCAAAGGATCGAGAGATCCACTAATTGAGGAGAAATTGTGCACGATTAGACTTAGGTAGCTATTCTTTGGTTGATCTAATCCCATGATGATGATGTGAAAAAATATTCAGAATAAAGATGAACACAAGCAGGTCCATGTAACGCTGGAGAAAACCCATGTGTTGGTTCTTGAATTGCGCAACCAAAGTTATGCAAAACTATCGGGTATACAAGTTTTCCTAGAAAACTTGTAAATATTCAAAACTTGTAATTTTCCTGAAAACATGTAATGGTAACAAAACATGTAATAGCTTGAAATCCTGCAGCCTTCTATTAGTCACCATGTTACACCCAAAATCTACTCATCATAAGATTCAGTGTATACACCCCTGAAAATACCTGGACTAAGTAATCATCCTAGGAGGATTTGTACCCAATTGTGCTCAGTTTTGAAGGGTCGTCGCAGGTTGCACACTAGCAACATGTGACGTCGTACCTTGCTCCATTACAGGTTGCAACGAAGTCAGTTAAGTGAAAAAAATAGCTTTTTCAACGTCCATCTCGAAGCTTGCTGACTTGGGACCCTATCCCTGACCTCTTGGAAGAGCTGGCACTCAGTTCCTAGACCTTTGGAGAGATCCCTTAAGCCTCTCCTACCATCTCTCAACCTATCCTATCCATACCCTATCCATTTATTCCTATATAAGTGAATCTCACTCCCATCCCAAAGGGAGGAAGACTATGGTATCTACATGCTGGTGAAATCTCTTAGAACATCTCCACTCACCTATTGGAGAACTCATACTTCCTTGGAAAGATATGGCAATCAACTTTGTTGGAGAAGGGATACAACGTTAAGCCTTGGTTGTGGTCTATATCGAGTCTATCATGTACTCCTCTATTTACAGTAATACAAATGCTTTCCACCAATATTGTTCATGTGTGCAATGATATTGAGTAGTTTACCTGCTTAACTGTTTACTTATATCTCTTATTGTATAGATGTCTTTTACTAGTTTCTCTTGTTTCTTTGTCTTGACAGGTCTTATAGCTTGGATCTGACTACCGTGAGACGTGGAGCAGCATTTAGGAGAAATGATTGCGAACTAAAAGGTAAGACATCTAGTACTCGATCCTTAAGTAGATCTAGGAGATGTATTTGTAGTCTGTTCTATTTGTTCTAGACTCACATTGAGCTAGGGATATCATGCTCGTGTCCGCTAGAGTGGATTGTCCGATAACAAATCTGGTGACCATACTGGGGAGTATATAGAGTTTGGTCAGTAGTTTTTAATCTGAGAGTCATTTTCAGTTGATTGCTTGACACAAGCCTTTTATTTTTTGCCATTTACTTCTTGGAGTTTATTTCACTATCAGATCTTCATATTGAGGACTCTTATCTGCTTCCTGTGAGTTTATACAACTCATTCCCAAACCATTCCATGGTTCATTACTAAGAGATCTGATTCATTTTTGAATCTAGACTTCGCCTGTCGCACCTAGGCAGTGGGAACAGAGCGACACTGTGTCATTTTGGGTCTCTGTTCTTTAACTATTAGTTACTCGTCGCATCCCATGCATTGGCAGACTATGACATCGTCGCACTTCCCATGTAGGTAGACTGTGACGTCGCACTGTGTACAAGTACAGAGTGCACCGATTTGTCAAAATTTTCCATGCAGGCATCTCCTCTCCATTTGACAGTCTGGACTTTGGTTTGCTGTATGAACTCCCTCTATGCTGCAAGATCCAGCCATAGATCTCATCTTTGATTTGTGTGTTTTGTTTGGCTTATTTGTATTGGTTTTTGGGTCTTTTGAGATTTGGATTCATGTTTGGCCCCTTGAGTCAAAACTAGTGTTTTGCTTACATTTTTAGTCGTTTTGACCCATCTCAAGGTTTTGAGATCATTTTTGGTTGAGTGTGATTGGCTTGTTTTAAAGACTTGAAGAGTGTGGGATATCCATGTATTTTTTAGCCTCTCTTTCTTGGGTTATGCATCTTGTTTCCCTTACATGCTCAGCTATTCAATCAACTTTGGGAAAGATTGATTCTTTATCTCCACTTTAGTTCAAAGAAAAGATTGATTTTGTCACTCTTTTGCTATATTCATGAAATTGGAAAACATAAGTGTTCTTCTTACTTTAATTTGATCATTTGAAATTCTTGGTCTCACACTCATAAGAAGAAGGAAGGCTTGTTTCAGTTTTGTGTGCATTTGAGTTAGATAAGATTGTTAAGTGCTTATCTTTGTTTTGCATTTGAATGGAAACATTTGTGGAGTCCTTCTTTCTGTAGCTTAGATGTGTCTTTTTCAAGTGTAAAAAGATAGGAAATGAGTTATAATTATTGTATTTGGTAGATTTTGAGCCTTTCTTGAGTGCCTTTGAGTTGTTTGGGTGTCTGCCATTTTTCCTTGGGAATTTCTGAATGATTAAAGTGTTGTAGATATTCTCTCACTTTCTGTATATAGATATGAAAAGCGTTTAGTTATCAAGTTCCATTTTTGATACATGCATTTGAAAATTGAAAGTGCTTCATCATTTTGTCTTATACATTGTTAAGATTAGTTGCATCTTTCATTTTCTTTACGCTTTTTGGCTGATTATTGCAGAAAGTTAGAATTATTACACTCTAGGAAGGAATTCTTCTTTTCGCTACTACTTAAGTACTTTTGGTTTGAAAGAAAAAATATATCCCCTTACCTTAAGTAGTTTTCATTGAAAAGGAAAATAAAATGTGCATTATCATGTAGTTGAGGATTGCATTATGTTTACATTTATGTACTCACCTCATGCATCCACCTAACCGTACAAGATAAAATTAATGCTAGCTTAGGTTAAAATCATTTAGTAACTGTGTGTAAGTTAGAGACGTGTTCCAACGTCTTTAAGCATGACAGCTATCGTTATTTGCCAGCATTGTATCCCATGGGTATTGTAGTCTTCCATGTACTTATCGGTATATTGAGCTCCTTCACGTACCCGCCAAGTACCATAATTCGTACTTGGCATATATTGAAGGGTGTATCACGAACTCGGTAGTATATCAGAAGGTCTCTTGCTTAACGGTTGTGCATTAGACAGCACCACTATGGATTTGAGCTCCCATGTACCTTGTGTATATCGGGAGACACCCATAGGAATGCTAAAACCAACTGAGTTAACCATTTGGTCATCTTGGCAAAGCAATACACCGAGAAGGACACTCAGGTATATTAACACGCACGTACTGTCCAGGTAATCGGGTATTCAGGCAAGGGTACGGTCCCAATCCTCCTTGTCGCGTCATTTTGTTGGACCCTGCAGTATATAGCGGTTTGCGATGCCTTGATAATCCCGTGAGGTTCCAGACTTTGAATCCACTCCTATTCACACAATTTGCTTGTGGCTTTTAGACTTGAGTAGTGCTTGACTTGTGTGGTACTTTAGAGACTCTTAGGAATTTTAGATATGGAAGATTCTTCCAGGACTACCAACCAAGAGGCCCCTTTCCAAGGTATGCCATTTGTTATTCCCCCTTGTGGAACTGTTGGTTCTCCCTTTATGGCTATGTTGAGTCTTCCTGGATTGACGATAGGATTACCAGTATGGTTATTCTCCAATCCAGTTACACCAAGTGCACCAATCGTGTTGGACCTAGGTCCTTCACTGCATGAGCATCAATCTCATGATGACCCTTCTCCTTCTCCATCGAAACTTGAATCGGCTTCCATCTCTTCCTCTTCTCCTACTGAAAACTCTAATGTTAGTAAGAAGGCAAGTGTGAAGAAGAAGAAGAAAGATAAGAAAGAGACCAAGTGTCAACCATCTGCCTCTAATGGCGCTCATTCTATGAGCACACCTCGTAAGCCAAAGTTCCCTTGCAAACTTTGCAAGGGTGATCACCTTCTCAAGAATTGTCCCAGTCTTTCTTGTGTGTCAGAAGTGTGGTCTAAAAACCCCAAACTACTTGTATTGTCAACCTCTGACCATCATGTTGATGACGCTCCCTCGACTAGTGACCCGTTGGTGAAGGGTCGGAAGGGTAAAGTCCTATATCCCTATTTGATATGCAAGGATATGCACCATACTTTCCTTTGTCCAAGCATGGATGAAGCTTCATGGTGGTTGGAAGATATTACTAGTTCTCAATAGGTGCTTCCTACAAGCAATAGTAAGTTGTCCCTCGACCCCCCGCTAGTTAACCAAGTGATCGATTCAGTTCCATCTGAAATCGATCCCACTCTTCTTTCCGAGAGTGAAGTGATCGAGTCGATATCATCTCCACTCGATCTCGCTCTTTCATTGGAGAAAGTCTATATTGAAGCAGTCACCATGACACAATCTTCTTCTCATTCTTATCTTCCAAGTGAGAGTGAATTGGAAACCGCTGATGTTTTCCTAGTCAGATCAGAATGTCCTAGGCAGGGGGAAACCCTGTCCATTTCTACAGGACCCCCCCAAGTACTGAGGTCATTTCCTTTGATTGGAATGGTTTAACAGAATCTCGTCTTCCTTCGAGTATTCCTTTTCAAATATCTGTAGGAGTTTCCGATAAAGAAATATTTTGTACAATAGTTGATGAGGGAGCTTCTATTAGTATTTTATCCTCAACTGCTTGGCAAGCTATAGGTTTCCCTTAGCTTGTGCCAGTAACTGACCAGATTTTGGCTTTTAATAGAAGGCCTACCGGACCTTTAGGGATTCTCCCGTAGTTACCTATCACATTGAGAGGTAAAACTGTTTATGTTGATGTCATGGTTGTCCAAGGTCCTTTAGATTTCAATCTGCTCCCTGGACGTGATTATGTCTATGCTATGAAAGCTGTAGTGTCCACGCTCTTTCAAGTGATGTATTTTCCTCTTCATGGGAATATTGTGACCATTGATCATCTTTCCTTCATGACACCCACTTATCATATGACTCCTAGTCATCATACTTCCCTAAATGTTCCGCATGTTTTAGTGGTTTCTTCCCCCTGAGGATGGGGGGTACGAGCACGGTTTATGTTATGTTTCAAGCTCGTTAAAAAATGAAACCAACCACCCTAGCATAGTTTCCCTTTGGTTTCAAGCTTGCATAAAAATGAAACCAATCCATTAGAGCATAGTTTTATTCTATTTCAAGCTCGTTAAAAAATGAGATAGACCCCTCTAAGCATAGTTTACCTTTGGTTTCAAGCTTGCATAAAAATAAAACTATCCACTCGAGCATAGTTTTATTCCATTTCAAGCTCATTAAAAAATAAGATGGCCCCCCTCAAGCATAGTTATTGTCTATTTCAAGCTTGTGTAAAATGAAATAGATCTCCCTCCCTTTAGTTTGAGTCTCTCGCCAGAGTTAGAACTTGAACCTTCATTTCCTCTGATTCTCGTTTTCCCCCCCTTGGTGAACATTTTCATATTAGTAGCCAGGTTGGTAGTTGGGTTAGCAAGCATAATTTTTAGATGAAATGAAGCTTGGGGGGCATGCCACATGTCGTACTGTCAACAATAATGTTGAGGGAACAAAACCATGTTAAGCTGCTAGCAATCATGCTGGGGGCATTTACCAACCTCTGGGCATCATGTTGGGAAGGAACCTGTCAATGGGATTTAACCATGAGCATAGTTCCCCCTTTCTATGTCAAGCTCGTTAAAAAATGAAATAGGTTCTCGTGAGCAGAGTTATAATCTTGTGTCAAGCTCGTTAAAAAATGAAACATATCCTTTCCCTTTGAGTCGAGTCTCCTCATAGACTTAGTACCTGAATCTTCTTTTCACCCGCCTATGCCTTAGGCAGATGAAATGAAGCTTGGGGGCATGTCTTCAACCTCTGGAAGTTACCTTGAAGTCAACTCGACCGCCTCTCCACACCACGTTGGAGCTAAGTCACTTACTTCTAGCAATCATGCTGGGGGCATGTACCAACCTTTGTATTTCATGATGGGAAGAAGTTCACCATTGGGAACATTTTCAAGCATACTTTCCATTTTAGGTTTCGAGCTCATTAAACCATGAAAATTATCCCGAGCATAGTTCATTTGATGTTGCAAGCTCGTTAAAAAATGAAGCAGACATCATGAGCGTTCTTCCAACCTATCTTCGAGCTCTTTAAAACAGTAAGATAGCATTTGAGCTTACTTTTCACCTTTTTCATGCTCTGCTTGAAACATGAAAAGTGGTTTGAGCTTAGTTTTTACTTTTCCGTGCTCTGGTTCAAAAATGAAAAAGATTTCGAGTGCTTTTGATACCATTCTCGTGCTCCTTAAAAATTTGATTTAAAAAGGTGTGTCTAACGAGTATAGGTTAATCACTTTATCCAGCCTCGCTAGACTATTTACGGAAAAGGAACTGTGCTGAGTTTACTTTTTCCTTTGTCGTACTCGGTCATCAACCATGACAAAGTTGTTCATGGAGTCCTTTTAAGCTCTTTTCAGACTCCCTAAATAGGAAAAGATGGCCAAGTGAACTTGTTGCCTTCACGCTTGTTAAAGTATTTGAATGGTCATCTTCCTGGTGATAGTTTACCCCTTTTTCGGACCAGGAGGCATTAATTACGAAAAAGGAATACTCCAGCCAATCATGACTTGAAGAGTCCTCTCTCGCGTTGTTTTACCCTTTTTCGGGCGATGAGGCTAACTTTACGAAAAAGGACCGTTGGAGTCTTCTTTAGTTCTTTTCAGACTCTCTAAACATGAAATGACGACCGAGTTTACCTTCTATGAACTCGTTAAATTTTCACATTGAAGGGCCCATCATGGGACGAACCCCTCCTGTCCCAGGTTTAGAAAATATTTGGGATCAGACTCATCTATGAGATGAGCTATACCGAGCATTTGGTTACCCTCATCAAGCTCGTAAAAAACACATGAGGCACTCATCATTCATGATGGGGAAAAACGAAAGTGTTTGTGTTACATACCTTATTAGTGGCAGTATGTAGTCATTCTTGAACATGGCACTCATTTGCATTTGCATACAACACTTGGGTCATCCGTTTGTCTATGATTCCCAGCTTACTTTCTGAGTCCTGTTACTCCTTTGAGTCATTCAAAGAAAGCTCCCATCATCGGTTGCATTAGAATTTTGCGTCGTACTCATTGTGTCAATACTGCCAATTCATGCCATGCCCATGTTCAAGAACACATCTATCATTTGGCATCTGCAGTCAAGTGTAGCCGTCACCATATCGGTTTACTTTGCGTCAGTCTCACATGTTACTGTACTATCCGATCCACTCTACACATCTTTTTTCATGTTTCATGTCGATTGATGGGGGATTCATCATGGCCGTCCTTCGACGGATTCGTCCTTGTTGACTTCAACTCATCATCCGAGGATCGAATCTAGGAACCAACCAAGTACCTTGGACCTTCATGCCTCAATGGCAGGTTACCTCTCTTTCATCATGAGTTTACATCATTGACTCTTGATTGAAATATTTCATCTTGCATTCGAATTCAACTCATTTATTCATGCTTGATGATATGTATTGTGATACCTTGGGAATCATTGACATCAATGGAGATCTCCCTCGCACTTGTTAACGGTTTACATCAATGTCCGGTAATCAAGTGGTTTCTACCATGTTCGACGTCAAGACATTTGTAATCACATGGATATATTCGTATCATTGCAGGTTCAGCTTGAAGACCCTGGGGAGTCATGTTTTACCCAGGTTGCGATGGAGTTTGTATTGAGTCATATTACACGGATCCACTTTTGTATTGGTTGTGGCTATGTTATCATCTCATCATGGATCTACGCTTGTGTCTAGTAGCCATGATTGTGTTTAGTCGGTCATTACTACCATGGATCTGCAATGTATTGGTCGGAAGCCATGTTGTACTTCATATGAGATTGTTAGTTCAAATTTAGTTGTACTGCATTAGTGTCCTTCGTCCGACGAGTCTATTGCCATTACTTCTATCAAAGCACTTCACCTGTCTATCTTCAACAACTTCATGCTTTGGGGGGCATTCTGTTACACCCCAAATCTACTCATCATAAGATTCAATGTATACACCCCTGAAGATACCTGGACTAAGTAATCATCCTGGGAGGATTTGTACCCAATTGTGCTCAGTTTTGAAGGGTTGTCGCAGGTTGCACACTAGCAACATGCAACGTTGCACCTTTCTCCATTACAGGGTGCGGCGAAGTCAGTTAAGTGGAAAAAATAGCTTCTTCGAGGTCCATCTTGAAGCTTGCTGACTTGGGACCCTATCCCTGACCTCTTGGAAGAGCTGGTACTCGGTTCCAAGACCTTTGGAGAGATCCCTTAAGCCTCTCCTACCATCTCTCAACCTATTCTATCCATTTAGTCCTATATAAGTGAAGCTCACTCCCATCCCAAACGGAGGAAGACTATGGTATCTACATGCTGGTGAAATCTCTTAGAATATCTCCACTCACCTATTGGAGAACTCATACTTCCTTGGAAAGATATGGAAATCGGCTTTGTCGGAGAAGGGCTACAGCGTTAAGCCTTGGTTGTGGTTCAATATCTCTATCATGTACTCCTCTATTTACAATAATACAAATGCTTTCCACCAATATTGTTCATGTGTGCAATGATATTGAGTAGTTTACCTGCTTAACTATTTACTTAGATCTCTTATTGTATAGATGTCTTTTACTGGTTTCTCTTGTTTCTTTGTCTTGACAGGTCTTGCAGCTTAGATCTAACGATCATGAGACGTGGAACAGCATTCGGGAGAAAGGACTTTGAAGTAAAAGGTAAGACATCTAGTACTCAATCCTTAAGTAGATGTAGGAGATGTATTTGTAGTTTGTTCTATTTGTTCTAGACTCACATTGAGCTATGGAGATTTTGCTCGTGTCCGCTCGAGTAGATTGTCCGATAACACACCATATTAATGATCAAAACCTACTTAATCGTGCAAATATCAAGAAAAAAATAAATATCTGACCTTACATACATTAAAAGGATATAATCATGAGTTTCAAGGGTTTATGATGACAAAAGGATAGAATTAAGAAGAAAAAGGGGTAAGTCTACTTAGGCTGATAACCAAAACCACTGTGTAGAATAAGCTAATTTAGAAGCCCAATAGTGTCTTCTTATTTTTTAACTCGTTAACAATGTTCAGTTGAGCCAACTAATGCACTGGGAGGAGAAGTGTATTCCATTGATAAGAAGCTTGGAAATTATTCGAATTGTAGATTTATCACTTTATCTTTTAGATCCTTGATCATTTCTACTCACTCAACAATTTATTCATTAGGTACTTCCATGTTCACTATGGGAATAATGTTTTGGTGTTGTAGTTGTTGATCCACCCTTTGCAGGTATCCAATTGCCTCTATACATTCCTTATATATTTATCGTAGTTGAGATCCCATGTCTTACACCACTCTTCCATCTTCTCTATCGCCTCATCCACCATCACTTTCCCTTCATAAAAAAATTTCTCTAACATGTGGAAAGAGTTTTTGTATCTTTCTTCTCTATTAGCCATGGGTTTGAGGAAGGAGACACTGAGTTCTAGGAAATGTAAACATAGGAAAAATTGTAGGCCAAGAAATGAGATGGAGCCTAACTTGTATTGGGTGGACCGGGGACTTGGGATGTGAGTTAAGAGAGATGACCCGATGGGTTTCCCTATGAGAGTAACATAGAAATCCTAGTGAAATAAAAAGTCACCGAATATAAACCAACAATGGTGTGTTACCAGACAGATAACCCCCGGTATAACTTGATTATAAATGGCTGAGAAGATGCAACTTAGAGTAGTGAGAGAGACACAAACCATGAGGTAAACCAAATTGAATTTTTGAACAATGTTATGAAACACTAAACCCTCTGAGAGGTCCAAAAACCTACGAGAGGTTGTGGCTTGAGCCAAAATCCACAAACGAACATACCCACACTAAGTTGTTTCTAAAAAAAATATTTTCATATTTTTTAGACGTGTGATTTTGAAAATTATTTGAGCTCTATTAAAAAGGTTTCCAAGAACACTAGTATCATTGAACATTAAAGGTTGTCATTAAGGTGTTGATATGTAAGAATTACGAAAAACACCTTCAACATAAATTATTTTTGACATTCTAAGTTGGAACAATTCTAAGTATTGAAGCACAAACATACTTGGTAATGCCTAATTTAGTACATTGACAAATGTAACTTCACATAGAACCTAATATATTACACTCTAAATTTCAAAATTATTTAACTTAGTGGCCCTTATTGTGATGAGAGAGTTTCCCTAGTAATATAGAAAACATCATATGAGTGCATACAGGGTATTTAATTTTATCAATATATAATTTGGTATATTAGTAAATAACTAGAGCTAGGTTTTTTTATTTATATAGGAGAAAAAAATTTATCGATACATTATTTAACGAGAAATTAGTAAATTTTCAATAAAGGACTATTAATAATTACAAGTCAATTTACTAATAGGGGACTAACTTATAAAATGAGAGGGAGGCAATTCTAAAAATGTGGGAAATTTTTTTAAGTCCATGAACGCATGTCTTTTGAATATTTTTTACTAAGTGACTCCATGTGATTACTATTAAATGTTCTATATCAGTAAAATGTAATGTCACCCTTCTCGATCATTTTATCTCTTCAATGAGTCAAGACAACATTTCATTTTTTTCATGTAAAATAAGTCTCGATTATTTTAAGCTCTTCACATTACTGAGTGAAGCTGGCAATGCTCCAAGAAAGGGGAATCTAATATAAAAATTTCCAATTTCCAAAGTTTACATTAACATTGAGAAATTATTTTGAATTTATAATGAACACAATTATTTTTTCCAAGGACTAGTGAAGGAGAAAGATGTTACCAATGCCACCCATGCACTATACACCAATAATTTGAATGTTGTTATCTTGACATAATCACATAGCAAGATCCAACTATGCAATTCTTATTTCTAGCAAATGTCTGTGTAACTCTTATTTCTAGCAAATTTAGGGCTCTCAATTGTTAGTTTTTTAGCATCAATTCAATATGATCTAGGATCTTTACTGAGAGAATAACATGTACAACATATCAATCACAACAAGCAATCACAAGAGACAATAGACACACAGAGTTTCCATGGGGAAAACCATAAAGGTGAAAAAACCCACAACTTCCTCAGAGATAGAAAGAGCAATGATACAACCCAAGTACAAGAGATAGTACTCCTGGCAGCTACTCCTCCTTCCTCACTTGTGCGCCACTCTCCAATGAGTGTAGAAGTGAATAATTGAATGATCAAATAGAGTGCCTCCCACACTCTATTTATAAATGACCTAACTTGCCTAATAAACTAGCAGGGCCGACTTGTCTAACTTAGTCTAATAACCAACGGTAACTCTAATCAGGGCCGACCCCACATCTGGTGGTCTAATAACCCATCACATGCAAGTTGCGACACTTGTCGATACAAATGACCACACTTCCGTATTATAGAGGAATAATACCATCTCTATAAGAGTACAATATACATATGTGAAATACATTCCGAAGTTACAATTACATCAACACTCCCTCTTAACTAGGAAGGTATTTCTCGACACAGATATGCTAGCACAAGTCTTCGTGTCTGGATCATCGTCACTGGATCACGGAGCATCATCGTCACTGCTGCTGCTATCTCAATCAATATCCAATCTACTCGTCATAGGAAGTTCTATAGAGCCAGCCCTTTTTCATGCTGGATGTAGGCCCACCATCTGCAAGTCTTCATCATCACTGGCCATACTGTGGAATCCTCAGGACTTATTACGTGCATCACAAAACCTCACAAGAGCATCCCAGGACTGATTACGAGCACACAGCCCAACCTATTAGATCTCCCAGGGATCTATTACATGTGACCCCACCACAAAACCTCGCAAGAGCATCTCAGGACTTATTATGGGCACACAACCCAACCTATCGGATCTCCCAAGGAGCTATTATATGTGGTCACCACAAAACCTTGAAGGAGCATCCCAGGACTTATTACGGGCACACAACCCAACCTATCGGATCTTCGAGGGAGACATTACATGTGGTCATGGAAAAACCTCGAAAGAGCATCCCAGGACTGATTACGGGCACACAACCCAACCTATTGGATCTCCTAGGGAGCTATTATATGCCATAGGAAAAAAAATCGAAAGAGAATCCCAAGACTGATTATGGGCACACAGCCCAACCTATCAGATCTCCCAAGGCGTTATTATATGTCCTCCCAGAGAAATTCCACGAAAGAGCATCCCAAGAATGATTATGGGCACACATCCCAACCTATCGGATCTCCCAAGTCAACTTACATGCTCATCTGCACAACCTGTCCATAGCCACATAGTATCAACCTGATACTCACCATACATCATCCTGATGTACATCATCACATGATCATCCTGATCATCACCATAGCATCATCCTGATGCATATCATCTGGAGCAACATCCTGAAGCTCATCATCCATGATCATCCTGATCATACAATGCATCCACCTGATGCATACCAAGTATCTACCTGATACATATCATCATATACAATGTATCCACCTAATACATATCATCATACATGATCTACCTGATCATACAATGTATCCACCTGATACATATTCAAATACATGATCCAACTGATCATATCAAGCATCCAACATGATGCATATACAAATACATGATCCAATTGATCATATAAGGCATCCAACTGATGCATACAAAGAAGTAACCGGAGCATCGTCCTGATGCTCATCACACAACGCTTACATCGAAAACCATGGGAAGGATCCTCCTCTCACCATGCTTGGAATGGCTCCTGCAAATGTGTCCATCACTTCTTCCTCCAAGTATCTTCAATCCTAAGAACACCAAGCCTCTCTCTGAAGTACTCAAACTTCACTCTGGATAGTGGTTTCGTCAATACATCTGCAACCTGCTCATCTGTCACAATATACAGGAGCTTCACTACTCCTCTCTGCACCATATCCTTGATATAGTGATATTTCATCTCAATGTGCTTCGACCTGTCATGGAACAACGGGTTCTGAGACAGCTTCACACAACTCTGGTTGTCACAAAAGATACCAGTAGCATCCAATGGGAGATCAAATAAATCAAACAATAGCTTCCTCAGTCATATTGCCTCACAACTAGCCGAACAGGCTACAACATACTTTGCTTCGGCTGTACTTAGTGCTACGCAGGACTACTTCCTGCTAAACCAAGAGATCACACCCGATCCCATAGTGAAGAACCACCTAGAAGTGCTCTTCCTATTTGCAGCACTGCCTGCCCAGTACGAATCAAGATAACCTTGCAGGTTAACCTTTTAATTCTCATCATACTTGAGCCCATAATCAATTGTACCCTTCAAGTACCTCAGAATATGCTTTACAGCAACCAGGTGAACACCTATGGGATTTGTCATGAACTAGCTCAATGTGTTCACCGCAAAACAAATGTTTGGTCTCATGTTCGTCAGGTACATCAAGGACCCAATCATCTGACGATACACGGTGACATCAACCGGCTTAGATGAACCATCACACAAGCTTCAAGTTCGATGCCATGGGTGTGGCCATGGCCTTGCAATCCATCATCCCAAACCGCTTCAGGATCTCTACTGCATACTTCTCTTATCCAAGGAAGACTCCATCTGCACTCTACCACAACTCCATGCCTAGAAAATAGTGCATCAACCCCAATTCCTTCATCTCAAACTCGGCAGCAAGCTTCCTCTTCGTATCGGAAATCAATCTATCCTCACCTGTAACAAACAGGTCATCCACATACAAAAGTGGTATCACTGGATTGCCTTCCTCAACCTTGTAGTAAAGGTTGGAATCCGCTTTACTCTTGGTAAACCCCAAACTGGATAGAAAGTTGTCTATCCTACCATACTAAGTCCTAGGAGCTTGCTTCAAGCCATACAAGGCTTTCTTCAATTTGCAAACATATGACTCCCTGTCATGTGTCTCAAAACCGAGTGGCTGCTCCACATACACTTCCTCTTCGAATACACCATTCAAGAAAGTTGTCTTGACATCCATCTGGTGTATATTCCACTTCATAATTGCAGCCAGAGCAAGTACTGTTCTGATGGAAGTGTATCTGGCTACAGGAGAAAAAGTCTCTTCATAATCAATCCCTTCTTTCTGGGAGAAGCCACGAGCTACAAACCTTGATTTATATTTCTCTATGCTTCAATCTGTAGCATGCTTGATCTTATAGATCCACTTGGAAGTTACAACAGATTTCCCTTCTGGTCTTGGGACCACATCCCAAACATCATTCTTCATGATCGACTAGTATTCCTCGATCATGGCATTCTTCCATTACTGCATCCCGGATCCTGGGACTTCATATTCTTCAATATCTTCAATAGATAATTTTCTGGAACAAATGTTGTTGTCCTTCTTTTGTAGGTGATTGAACACGATATTTCCTACAAGTTAAATTCAATTGCATGATTAGAAACTTCTCATAGTTTTTCAAAACAAATTCTTATGCATAAAGACATATGTCATACAGTCATGCAATTATCTTAACCAATGCTTCAATACAACATTTATCCATATCTTGTAACTTTCTAGATGCCTTCCATCTATACCAGAACATTGTTAAAAGTGTGCACAACTCCCAACATGTCAGCAAAGAGGTTTCATTCTAGATAAGTAGCAATGGAATGTTGTACAGTACCATAGACCACTTACCCATTACCTGAATATTAGTAGTATCTTGTTCATTAATGCAACTTTTCTAATATGCATAATACATATCCTAAATCTAGGAACATCAGTATGTACATGAATGAGCAACATCATTTAAGTAATCATATATACAAGAAACAATAATTCAAATACTTATCTTTGTTTAGTTGTAGGGTGGACTCCCTCTCATTCTTTGCTTCCTTGCAGGAATAACTGGAGTGTGGTCCCTCTTGATCTTTGCTTCGTGGATTACCTATTCTTGACCTTATATCCATCCTGGACAACTATGCATGATTCAGTGTGCACTAGTGTCATCATTTTGTCATCCTCAAGATCTCATACATAATCATACATCCATTAGTATAACATTATAATATTAAAAATGTATGGTCACGATCATTTCATACATAGGTAATAAGCATTAGTATTCAAGGTTTTAGGGAAGACTTCTTTTACTCATGCATATTCTTATTTGACCATAGGACTCTTCTGGTTAGTCATATCATCAATCAAAGTAAGAAACATAATATGCATAAACCCTTGATTGCTTAAACTTCTAACTTCAAGAATAATCATACAAAAGTATAAGATCCTAACACAAGATAGGATTCTAACTTGATATAGGAAAAACATACCTAGATTATCATGCTTGCTAGTTATGTCTAACATACCCGCATAATGTCTTCTTCAATGAATTGTGCTAGTAACCTGCATATCTCATAAGTTAACCATTCTAGAACCAAATTATACATACCTCGTAAGTAGAGATTCTATGCAATCCATGACTATGGATAAGTCTTTGTCTTTATGTCACCATGGTCATATGTTCTTGAACTCGAAATTTCTTGATGTACCTTTCATGTTAGCGGACAACATAAACCTCATACAACACCACAATGCATTACTACAATCATAAGTGTCATAACGCTAATCAATGAATGTCTTCTATCATTCACATGCATTCATACTTTTACTAGGGTGATAAGACAAGTCTAAAATTAAAAAAGATTGTACTAACCTCAATAATATGAAGACAGACATATCATAAACTTAATCATGAACATATTTCCAACCATACCTGTATCTTTTCAAGTCATACCTGTCGAGATTTCTTGTAGACTTCTTATGTAAGGCCTTAGCCTCATCTCCCTCTAGAACTAGAATCTCTTCACTTATGTAGGTGTCCAATTCATCCTATTCTAGGATTAACCCAATCCACTTTGATTTGTTGAAACTCGATGTAGAGCTGGATTAGGGTTTGTTAGAGAAACCCTAAAAATTCAAACTTTGAATTTCAAACTTCGGATTGGATGTAAAGATGCGCCTTGCTGAGCTGATCAAGCTGGTATACTTCAATTTTGAAAACTGCAAAATTTGACCCCTCAAACTTGCCTTCGAAACCTCCGGATCTTCTGGATAGGATCCCGAACTAGGGTTTGATAAAGCCCGATATTTTTCCCAACCAAAAGGTTCGATCTTGTACTCTAAACTTCAATTTTTCTAAGGATCTTCCAGCTGTGGTCACAGATTTAAAAAATTCCAACTTTTGCAAAAGCCCTAATTTTCCATCTTTTCGATCAAAATCCCGAACTAGGGTTTGATCAAGCCCGACCTTCTGCCCAACCAAAAATTCTATCTAGGTCTCTAAATTTCAATTTTGATGAGGAGAATCCAACCTTTGTCTCCGATTCCAAGAATTACAACTTTCTCTGAAACCCTAAATTCCCACAGCAGTGATAAGCCAAGGATGAAGGTGCCCAAAATCCAATTCTGTTTTCACAGAAATATACACCTGATTGTTTCTAGTGTAACTTAGAAACTACGAATCCACAAGGTCTGAAACTTCGGCTTGTGGTATCCTGACCTGTCATCTTTCCAACCCCATATATCTGACCTCAATTGGATTCTCTGAGAGAGAGTTATTCCAAGTGTTGCAACGTGACCTGTTTATGGGATAAAACAGGAGAGCGAACTTGTACGGAGTGCCACGTGTCACTATTTCATCTTAGACCTCTTAAAACCTTTCCCGTGAAAGTATAGTCCATTCCCTACCAGGCACGTTTTATTTATTTCATTTGGAGCTTCTTATCCCAAGTTGTGACCTTTTTTCCTAGGTCACCTGTTTATGACTGAGATCTGGAAGAGGCAGAAACCCTAACTTGTATGGATCCTAAATCACAAAGTACAACGAATTAGATGTTGTTCTTCAAACACGAGGTACATGGAGATGTTATCTACGACTTGTAGAAGTTTCAGAACCTTAACCTTCTCCAAAATTGATTTATGGCGAAAGTGCCACGATGACTGGTTGTTGCTATATCAATCCCTAGCTTCCAATTTGTTGCAAGTGCAACAAGTCTCATAAATGCCATACCATGCCTTCCTTCAGGCTAGCTCTGATACCATGTTGATTTTTGAGTATCAATTCAATATGATCTAGGATCTTTACTGAGAGAATACATGTACAGCATATCAATCACAACAAGCAATCACAAGAGACAATCGACACACAGAGTTTCCATGGGGAAAACCATAAAGGTGAAAAACCCCACAACTTCCTCAGAGATAGAAAGAGCAATGATACAACCCAATTACAAGAGATAGTCCTCCTAGCATCTACTCCTCCTTCCTCACTTGTGCGCCACTCTCCAATGAGTGTAGAAGTGAATAATGGAATGATCAAATAGAGTGCCTCCCGCACTCTATTTATACATGACCTAACTTGCCTAATAAACTAGCAGGGCTGACTTGTCTAACTCAGTCTAATAACCCATGGTAACTCTAATCAAGGCCGACCCCACACCTGGTGGTCTAATAACCTATCACATGCAAGTTGCGACACTTGCGACACTTGTCAATACAAATGACGACACTTCCGTATAGAGGAATAATACCATCGCTATAGGAGTACAATATACATATGTGAAATACGTTCTGAAGTTACAATTACATCAACATCAATTTGTATCTTGGTTCATCGAGTAAAGTCATATTCCCTATTGGGAGTAAAATCAAATTGCTTCTCTATAGGGACTTGAGAAATAATAAGATTCAAATCTCTAATATATTTGATGGTTTTGTATATGCGAAGGCAATTCAGACACAACCAAGGAAATGTTTTGTTGCTAGTACTCATGCCAATTGATCATGATTTTTCTATGGCCTTGCCAACCTCATCCAACCAATCATTCTATATTATTTTAAGATTCCTTTTGTTGATTCATTGGCTCCTAGAAAAATGGAAAATACCCTCTAGAACATGGTTAAGAACACTAAGAGAGTAGAAGATTATTTGTTGGAAAAGGGGTTGGTTGCGTTGGTGTAGAAATTTATAGTTAAAGGAGTTGATTGTGAGAAAAGAATATGATGGCAAGATATCAAGTAAATAAATCACATGTAATGTACAAGGTGATAATGTGGCAATGTTGAAGTGGATGATGTGGCAAGAAGTTTTTGACAAGGAATATGCATATCAAATAGAGGTTGTTGGTTGGATTAGTAGGTGTTAAGCCTTTGTGTTAATGTTAAGGTGGAGCAAGAGGCGATGCAAGGAAGCATTGAAACTTCTACTATTACAATACAAGGATTTAACATCATAGCATTATCTCACATATGCCCTATCATGCATGTTTAAGTATTTTTGCTAGCACACATTAGATTTATGCATCATCATTTGAGCCACTTTTGCAGTGTATGACTATGCATAGCATCACATACACTATTGTGTTGTTCAGGATTGCATTGCATTTTGTTTTTTTTTGTCATGTGCATCATATTATGTAATATATTTTTTAGTTTTTATTCATATTTGTGTAAATATTTGTGCATACAACTATGCCATACTATGTTGAAAAACATGACAAAGAGTAATGTCCTGATTAATGTTGTATTGGTTTTACATCTATGTGCATTGTTTCTAGCATGATGTTTGCATCATTAGCATTGTAAGATGATGCAAACACATGCTAATGTGTTGATTAGGTTTGTCTCTTAGTTGATTAGGTCTATGTCATACTAGCATCACATCTACATTGACTAAATCAATTAGCATCATTGTATGTCGTAATACCCAATGCATGTGAAAATGTTTCAATAAATCTTACGTCAATCATGCATTGACTTGAACTGAATTTAGTGTCGATATGTGTCACAATTAAATCAAACCAATAAATTAGTGTCACAATAGGATATTTTAACATTGTAATAGTGTCACAAAAACCATGTACACGTACATAGTGTTGATGTATATGTAACTTCGGAATGTATTTCACATATATGTATATTGTATTCCTATAGAGATGTTATTATTCCTCTATATGGAAGTGTCGTCATTTATATTGTAAGTGTCGTAACTTATACTTGGTGGCTTATTAGACCACCTTGTTGGGGTCGGCCCTGTATAATTCATGTGGGTCAAAGGGTTATTAGACCACCCTATTGGGGGTCGTCCATGTGGTTCAAAGGGTTATTAGACCATCCTAGTGGGGGTCGGCCCAGTCAGCATTATGTTAAGTGGTTAAGTTGAGGCCGACCTAGTTGAGTAAAGGTCAAGTCAAGTTAGTGTATAAATAGAGAGTGTGTCTCTCTCATTTTATACATTCTATTCTCTCACTCACACTTTGGAGAGTGGTGCACTTGTGGAGGAGGAGGCTCTGCTGCTAGGAGAAGACTATCTCTTGTATTCTGGTTGTATCATTGCTCTATCTATCTCTGAGGAATTTATTGGGGTTTTTCACCTTTATGGTTTTCCCCAAGTAAACTATGTGTCTCTTGTGTGCTTGCATTATTGTGTCCATGATTGATATGCTGTAGATTTGTTGTACATGTTGTTCTCTCAGTTAACATCCTAGATCAGATTGAAGTAAATTCTGAAAATTTAACACATAGTTCTACTAGATAGAATATATATTATGAACCAAGTACTAAAATAGCATAGTATACAAGTGTACACACCATGTAAAAATGTAATGTAGAGAACAAATCCAATATAGTTAAGAGATATGAGTTATACAATAAATTTTTAAATAATAGGATAACTTCCTCCAAATACTCCGAGACATTCAAACATCCAATTCACATTTTCCCCTCAATAATGAATAAATGTCTTCTATATATACATAGTCCAACTTATTGCACATGTTGTTTCTTTAAATGGTAGACCATATTACATACAAATTTACATACATTTACCCCCATAGGTTCCCCCCTTGAGCTCATATCAATATATATTTACTCCCATAGATTCCCCACTTGTTTTATATCTATGAGATTTTGCACATATGATCTAGAGACAAAATTAATCCTCACTTAATTTCACAGAGAAGCACAGGAAAAACGAGAAGAATAAATGAGCTAAAACACAAGAGATTTGGAACTCAATTGGAATACTTTCCATGCATCTATTATTCAGAATTGTGTTTACATTTATAATACATCCTCAATAGAGAAATTCGTGATACTTAGGAGGCATTTGGAATCCATACATGTGGCAGGATTACCTTGGAAGATTCACATCGCTAGACATGAGATCCAGTTGCAACTTCAATCAAATTGCAGTTTAACCGATGGTAGATGGAATTTAACTGATAATAGGTGTCTTGGAGGATGCATTATTTAGTTAATTGATAGTAGGTATACCAAGAGGGAGCATTAGGGATTTTAGGCTAAAAATAGCAGAGAATTCCAAAGAAGGGTGTGTAAGGAGGTTTAGTTGACTATAAGTGGTCATCGGTGATGAAATCAAGGAAGGGAATTATGATCCCTAAATTTAAGTAGGTTCCTAACATTTAGGGTATTGACTCAACATGTCCCAAAAATCATTCATGAGTGGATAATGAGGCCAAATATGACAAATCAATAGTCTGGTGATAATCACAATGATGAAGGCTATGCACTATGGAGTCAACAACAGAGTCTGTGCACTAGGGAAAACAAAAAAAAATTATACCTAATGTCTAGATGGGTAATATATCCCAACACCCCCCTTAAGCCTAAATTATGTGAGGAAAATAAAAAATAGTGACTTGGTAACAAATACCAAAGGTCACCCTTTACAAAAAAAAAATTATTTGTCCCTATTAACCGAGGAAAGAAGGAAAACCCAATGGGAAGAAACCCCCCCTCATAAAAGGGAATGAAACAGAAATAAACAAAAGGTCTTCAAAATGCGTTCTTATTCAATTGCATGAGTTGACTGTACTGCTTCTTGGTTAGAGAATTGTTGAAGATGTTGTAGATGCCTTGATCATGCACCAATTTTTCAATGTATAGTGTAGAAAAAAAAATGTGTAGGAGTCCATTTGAACTCAACTTCTACTGATGGAGGAGAATCATATGAATGATTATTGATATAAACACATACATAATAATATATGAATACATAATCAAATATGGACAAGATATCTATGCTCTCTCCTATCCTAAATGCATCGATGAACTCAACGGGATCATGAATATGAACAGCCGCATAATGGACAATGTAGCCATGTATATTCCTTTCAAATTAATTGATCACCTTCCTAATTTCACAATGGAGCTTATGAGGCTTTGGAATAGAAAAATAGGAACCATATGGAGCATCAAACATCAATGGTAAAGTGTCTCCATGAGCTAATAGGATCACAGAAAGAAGAAGTGCTCCAACGGAATTGGATTGTTTGTTGAGTGAACTTGCAGGGTCTTTAGATTGTGTAACCTTGAACTTTGAACCAAAAAAGGTGATATCATGTCCAAACATGTGGAATATTAGTCCAAAAATATCCAATGTGATGGAATTCCAACCACTCAAATATATGAAAGACTGGAATGCAACTGAAACAAGTGACACGGTTTCAGAAACCATAATTTTTTCAACTGGAGCACTTGGGGGTTGAGGAGTCTTTTCTGAATCTAATGGTGGGAAGGATGGATGTGTGGAGCATACAACCAAATTATAAACTTCTGCATCAGATTCATATATCTGATAAGAAGGATTCTAATGGGCTTGGAAAGTACTTTCTGGAGGCAAGTCAAAAACATGTGAAAAAACACAAGGATTGAGAGGTGGTTTCGGTGAATTGATTGAGATTTCTTCCAAAGAAGGGATGGATATTTATGATTCTGATATATCAGAATGTGCATATAAATCAGAAATATCAGAAGCCTAAGAATGTGGTTTGAATTGAGCACTCAAAGCATAAAAGTTATTACCTTGGTGAGTAGCACTGAGACAATGTTCTTGGTGATCAACGAGCTTTTCTAGTTCTTTCTTTCTTTCAAGATCAGGAACATCAATGTTATTCCTTTCAAGAAATTGAGTCGTGATGTCGAATTTCCTCTTTATGCAAGATTTCTTAGAATGGAAACCTTTTATGCAATAAGAACACTTGGATCCCCCTTTCTTTTTCTTCTTCTTGGAATTGGAACCTTCATCAATTGAGTTGGAACCCTCATCATTCGACAACTTCTTCTCTTTCATTTTTTTCTTTCCTTTGTCATTATTGGATCTAGAAGTTGCAAGCGCATGGTCCTTAGAGGATATAAAATCCCCCATATGTACCAATTTTTTTTTCTATTTAGTGAGATAATATATGAATGTGCTTAAGGATGGAATCTTCCCATTCGAAACTGCTTGCTTGGTTGCATAGAATGTAGAGACAAATATTGAGTACTCAGTGCCCAGTTTTGATAGGATGGAAAGAATTAGATGCTTATCTTTCTTCTCAATCCCACATTGCTTGAGCTGAAGCACTAGTGACTTGAACTTTGATATTAAATCTTGCATAGTGTCGAAACTGCTTGGTCTTAATGCCTAAATCTCACACATATGCGAAATTTTGGTGATTCTTGCAGTAAGGCATCATAAACATAAAGAATGCAGCTCACCAAATGCATCCACACATGTAATGATTGTGGTTTTGGCCATACCTTGATTCTCTTCCTAGAATAGAAGGTGTTGGCATTCTTCCATTCGACTAGCCCTCTAACAAACAGTGAACCACCATTTTAAAAAAGTAGGTGTGAACCGAATTAGTAGGGACACACATTCAAACAATGTTGAATATATTTTTGTTTTTACAAATCGTGCTAGTTTTATAGAGTTGTATAGATATCTGAAAATTCAAAATGCATTATATATATGTGAAAATGCGAAACTAGTTAGAGATATTTGAAAGTCAATTTTCTTGATGGGGTTTAGCATTTCTATAACACCAACAAGATATTTGTAACAACATGCAAGATTCTATGGAGCATGCAAAAATAAAGTGCTTTGAACCTAAGAACCATGCAAAACCTATCTAGGAGGCGAAGCACACAACATGAGATCTCAAGAATATCCAAGAATAAGAGTAAATTATAAATAAAGAAGAACAATAATAGCCTTAAGGAGAAATGGATTTCTTTATTATGATGGTCATCTAGCCTTTATATAACACTACAATGGGTCCACTCAATATGAAAGAGAAATTAAATAACCCCTGCATGTAGCCCAATGGCTATAAATATGAAACTAAATGCTTACTCTCAATCAACACACAATAACTAATAATCTAGAAACAAGTTGAGGGTGTTTCTTCCACTTGGATGTTGGTATTGAAGAGTCATATTCTAAGTGAGTGATCATTTGACCTACATTAGCTCCTCCCTATTTAATTGAAAGCGTCCACACTTTCTCAACCAACTATGGGAATTTTGGTTCTAGTGCAGCTTGGGAGATCCATTTAGATTGAATGGGTAGTTGTCCCTTATATCCCACTAGGTAAGAAATTTGTTGCTTCTGGTGAATGGAGTGACCGTTTGTGTGTAACAAATTATACTCTACAGGAGGGGACTGTAAATTTACAATATTATCCATTGGATAAGAGATACAAACTTCATATTCAAGGAAGGATGTCTTATATAACTTAAGGTGATAAACATTAATCATGTTATGCATTCCCAATTGTGAGGAATGTCTAGTTAATATGCATTCTCACTAATCTGATGAATAATTGTGTATGGCCCATAATAGATGGGCTTGAATTTCTGGTGTTGTTGTTCTTTAACAGTTTCTTCTCTAAGTAAATCCACATCTTACCCACCACCTAGAAGTGTGTTGGAATACAATGTCAATATTGAAGGTTCTTATAGAGTTAGATCAGGAGGTTGGTAGAGCTTCTTCGACTTGGGCATGAATGTGTGCCATATTTTGGAAAAAGGTAGAAGCACTCTACTATTCAAACTGATGTGTAGTTTTCAATCGAATCAATGGTACCTCATATGGGGATAACATTCGATATCCAGAGCATGCTTCAAAAGGATAATAATGATTGGATTTATTAGCTTCTCTATCATAACTATGTCGAATGACATGGAGATATGTGTCTGGTTGTCTTTGTTTTCCATAAAACATAGGGAGGCATGAACCAATATATGATTAACTAGCTTTGTCTACCAGTCTATCTATGGGTGAAATTTTCTAGAGGAGCTCAAGTGACAACCAAATAATTTCCATAAGTTTTTCTAGAAAGTACTAAGGAATCATGAATACTAAACAAAGACAATATTAAGTGCAAGAAAAAAATGAGACTGTACATATTTGAAGAATAATTTTGTTGTTTGTTGTGCCGAGGTTATTTTAGTGCAAAAAGTGAATATGTCCATTTTTTAGGATTGACGCACTACAACAAAAATGCAATCATATTTGCATCGTTTCATAGGTAACTTGTAGAGGAAATCTATGGATGATTACTCCAAAGATCTAGTAGGAATTGGTAGTGGTTGGTATAACCCTTATTTGTGATTAGAATTTTTGTTTTGATTATAGAGGGAACACTATTGAATGAAGGTTCCCAACTTGGCACTACATTGTGCACAAAAGAAAGTGGCATTTTAGATTTTGAAGGGTCTTATTAGTACCAAAATGTCCACCATAGCTTGATGATTGTGCTTAACAAGTAAGGTAAATAGAAGGTTTCCATGAAGGTTGCAACTTGGTGTTGTTTTTCAGGCCAAAGAATGTGGCATTCTAGATGTTGAAGGGTATTATTAGTACCAAAATGTCCACCATAGGTGGATGATTATGCTTAATAAATAAGGCAGAGATGATTTGGTGAGTCTGAAACACATTTGGTTGAGTTGATATAACGAATCTTCTCTGAGCGAATAGTATAGAAATGGAGTCATGTTTATCTTGGTAGGATGGTGCAAGGCCTACTATACTTCTCCAAAAAACTATATCAATCTCATTATTCTCCTTTCAATCTTCGTAACTTGCACAATGCACCTGGAGCATACATAACCCCTGTATTGGAGGCTAACTGAAAATGTATCCCGTTTGATTTGAGGATCCCTTCTTACATTTGATTACCAAGTGGAACTATTGTATATAGTCCCATTTGATATGATTCTTCTCGTGTATATAGGATTGTGAATTTATAAATATGAGTGGATGATGGTCTATATTTAAAATTATCTCTTTCTCAAAGATGGCATGTTTCCATTGTTTCAAATCCTAGACCAATGCATAAAATTCCTTATCATAGGTGTTGTAATTTATCTTGGGTTCTAGCAATGTTTTAGAATAATATTCTATAGGATGACCTTAGTCAGTGTTAGGTATTATGCATATAGTATATTTAGAAGTGTTGATTTCAATCTCAAAAGACTATTGGAGATTTGAAAAATGAAGAATTTGATCTAACCTGAATTTTTTTTTTTTTTGGAAGATTTCTTCGGCAATGTGTTAGTGGATTTCTACAAGGGTGAGAAAAGTCCTAATCTAAGGGCTACAAGACTATACAATAGAAAAAAATAGTATTATCAAAACATAATGATTGCATAAAACAATGATAGAGATGTCAAGATACGTTAAACTACTCATAAATCATGCATAAATGAGATATTTCAACATATAAAGAATGATTTTATCTTTTCTATTTACTAATGAATATAGGTTTGCAATGTTTACACCTTTGAAGTAGTCTGAATATGACGTGATGGTTTACATGCTTCTCTGTCAGGAGGGTCCTTTGCTTCATTGAATACTCTTGGCTCCTTTATTTTGTACCCACAAGATGGATGGGAGAAGTATGAAGGAATGGCCTTCTTAATTTCTCAATGTAAGAATGGAATGGAAGGGAAAGAATGAATGAATCAAAGATGAACTAGTGAATAATGTGCCCTATCATGGATTCTTATGGACTTGTGAAGTTGAAACCTAGAAGAATCCTCTCTTTTTTTAGTTCAATTAGGGATAAACACTTGATTTTTGTGGATTTTCACTTATCCTTGGCTGTTCATCTTGAAATTGATACTTTTGTGCTTATCAATTATTTGTGCTAACTGCCAAAAGCCATGATTTTTGGAGGAAAAGTGGGATTTTCCAAATCATGAATAACTTGGGTGTAGTGCACTTATTAGCTTGTCTTTTGTTCTAGGAGCACCCTTAAGGACCCAATAACTATACTAGGTCAACTTTTTTTTACACTGAAGGATTATGTTGGCATTAGGGGGTCATATTTTGGGGGAAGAGGTCTCCTAATGACCAATTTGCTAGGATAATTTTCCATTTGACTGAGAGAGGGAACATAGGAAGTTGGAGGCACTAATAATAATGGATTATGCATGTGATTTGATATATTGTCATGATGAAGAGATCTTATTGCACACGGGAGAAACATTGGATTGATATCACAATGGTGGACCATATGTAGGGCTAGTGGTGGGTGAGATAATGCGGGGATCTCATGACCTAAGAGAACTACGTTTATAAAAATTGATATTTCCTATGAAACTCTAGTGTGTTGTAGCTAAAGATGGTGTTGGACAAGTGACAATGTCTTGGAGTTTGGTAGGATCTAAACAAATCTCATCCAGGGATATCAGAAAACCCAAAATAGATTATTGTTTGTCCAAAACATGACGTTTTATGTATGACCTAGAGTTTGTGTGTGCATAGAAGTTAAAATACAATATGAACATGCTAAAGATGCACCCCCCATGTACTACTAAAAATCAAATTTTTGACTAGATATATAATAATATATTTACCCAATGAGGGTGTAAATTTTCAATAATTATCTTGTAAAGGTGGTTGGAGTGTTAATGAACATGAACGAAATCACCAACCATTTATGCAATGCAAACTTTCCTTTGAAAGTAGTCTTCCATGTATACTTGTTTTCCATTTGCACCTTATGATAGCCTATTATAAGGTATGGTTTGTTGAAGTATCCAACACCATAGAGGTAATCTAGTATGGCATCAATTGTAGGTAATGGATATCATATTTTTACAATAATTTTATTGAGATCCCTATAATTTGTGACCATGATCCATTATTCTTGTTCTTTTTGGGTATCAAGACTAGTGACCCAAAGGGAGAGGTACTAGGTTGGATGAGGCCATATTCCTTAATATTTTTGAGTTGGCATTGGATATCCATTGCCTCAATGAGTGTGAGACGGTAAGTTGGGGCATTGGGTAGTAGGGAGCCTAGAATTAAATCATTAAATTGTTGTATGATTTGGAAGGTGGGAGGCTAGTGGATGGATCAAAAATATCTGCAAATTAGTTGAGAAAGGGTTGCATGGAAGGAGGAGTGGGATGTCCTACGAAAAGGGAGAGGCCTTTGTTTAACATAACTTGGAAAACAACGTTATTTCTAGAGATGATTGTAAGTTTTAAACCTGTGTCGAGAAGCAAATCATACAGATTATTTTAAGCAAAACAAAGATTACACCACAGCATTCACACATAGTACACAAAAATTTACCCCGGAAACCCTTAACCGAGAAAACCAGCAAACCTTGGAGCCACAAATCCTATTTTTCTCATCATCTCATTATGACTCACTCACAATACAATATAAGTATTCCGCAGCATCCAAAACCCTAATCCATTAACCTAGATTAGTCAATAGACCCCAATCCCTTCACATACATGTAGAGAATATAACACATACCCAACAATGATAGGAGTCACGTTGACCTATAAAGAAGCAAGCACGTAAATATTACCATATTTGAAAAAATGATAAGTGTGGTGAATGGAATCATAAATAGCATGATGTAGTCATCAGTAGGGAATCCTTGAGAGAAGATCACCACAATATAGGGGTGCCACATCACATTCATTAGTATACTAGAATGGGTCTATAGTAAATGTGAAAGGGCAACGAGTATTGACCACAAGCTTGTGGCCAATGTTTGGAATCAGCTGATATGATAAGGTAATGGATGTGGAGAAGTGGGTAGTCAGATACATTGAACAAGGCCTAGGAAACTATACTACATTGGTTTCTATTGTCCACCAGAAGAGTGGATATTTGTCTTTGATTTGATATTTATGAGTAAAGGGATGCTTGAAAAAATGTGAGAGCGTGTGGGTAATCAAAGAAAGAGATGGAAGAACAGACGTGTTTATCATAGGAGATGTGATCCCTTCCCATTGATTGTGAAGAACCTGCAATAATTAATTAATGCAAATACACGAGATATCATAAATAGTAGAACTCAGAATCACTTTTATATTGATCACGGGCCACTTCGAGGGGGAAACCTCCTTTGAGCAACCTCAATACAATTAACTTCATGATGCCTTCAATGATCTCAACACACACTTATATACTAAGTCTATGCCCAATACTATGGGTCAAAACCCTGGGACATATAATACTACGAAACAACTTACAAAGCATATGCGTCCAACAATAATATACTAACAGAGTAAAGAGAAGGGTTGACACGGGTTCCTAACATCCCCTCTCCCTTAGAAAAAGCTTTGTCCTCAAAGCTTTGGTTGGAGAAATTGCTACAGAATTTGAAGGAGTTGTTCCCTGGTAGCATCCTCGGGTTGCATTTCGGGCCAATGACGCATTTGGAGTGTCAGGGAGGATTGCTTGGAAGGCTGTAGACGAAGAAGAACCCTATCAGCTGCGTGGAAAATGCACTCAGAACAGTGCTGATCGAATTGTTGGTTCAGGTGAATTCTAGCCATGTGAAGATTGTCCTATAGAATGAGAAGAATCTGATCACGGTTTCGAAGAACCGAGTCAATTTCCTGAATTGGGGAGCTGCTAAGGGTGTATGGAAGAAGAACTGGAGGTGTCTGTCCATAGACTGCTTCATATGGTGTCCTTTGAGATGTGGTATTGTACCACCAAAGCGCTGCTAGGAAATCCATAGAAATAGTTGGCCAAAGCTGTGTAGGGATGGGCAAGGGTTTGAGCAATCCCGAAAGGAGTGTCGTTTCACCCTTGTCGACCTAGAAAGTATCATAGTCAGCCACCATCTGTTGAATTGTCAGTTTCATTCCCTGCCAAAAGAAGTTACATTGTTCCCAGTCACACATTTTGAAGAACCCAGAGTGCCCTGCTAATGAAAAAGCATGGAGTTCGTAGAAGAGATAGCCCTGTTGAACATATTGCAACCAATTTGGAACAAGCTGATAAAGAGCTGTAAGAGAAACCGGGTCATTAATTGTGCGAGAAGGAGCATCTACCACCATATTGTCCTTACCCTTCTTGTAAGTGATCGCATATGGATAACACATGAGTTGGATAACCCATTTCAGGTGTGTTGGGTAGGAGACCCATTGTTCCAGAAAATTTTCCAGACTCTGGAGATCAGTCTTGATGTAGAAATAATTCCCTAACAGGTATGGCTACCACTTCTGTACTGCATGCAAAATAGCCATCAGTTCATGCTAAGAGGTAGATGTGACTAAATTCTTACTGGAAAGGTCTCTTGAAGGAGGCAAGCTCATTGGTTCAGCAAAGACACCTACATATCTATCCAAGGAAGTAGTGGAGACCGTTGATGGGTGCATCTGAATGGAATGGAGCTAAGCGATGACACCATGTGAATTCTTCTTAAGGATTTTTTCTAGGCGATGTGAACTGATGATGCAGAGAGATCCTAGTTGTAATCCCATTAATTTGTGTTGTGCCCCATTTCCTGAAAACTGCATCCAAAGTTTTGCAAAATCCCATAAGATGGGGCCAAGTGTGCGTAACCATTGAACACCCAAAACCACATCACATCTGCCTAAGGACAAGGAAAACATGTCAGAGTGCAGGTTATAATATTCCATAGAGATATGCACATTGTGACACTTCCCCTTGCAAGGTAAGGTGCCCCCATTGGCAACCATGACTTCAAAGTTGGAGCAAGGATGGACAAAACAATCAGCCTGTTTGGCAATCCAAGGGTCAATGAAGTTATGAGTGCTACCATAATCAATGAGTATGGTAAGAGGGAGCTTCTTGAAGTATCCCCTAGCTCACATTGTTTGTGGGCTGGTGACGCCGGTTACAGCATGGAGAGAGATATCGGGTGGGTCGTCCTGAGATGGGGTGTCAATAGGCGGGTGTTGAATGTCAACCCGATCATCTACTGTATTTGGAGCTTCTTCATCAAGTTCTGAGGTAGGCGGAGAATCCACATCCAAGAGATAGAGCTTTTGTTGAACACATCTATGTCCCCGAGTGAATTTCTCATCACAATTATAACAAAGCCCTTTTTCTCGGCATGCCTGCATCTCTGTTTCAGACAAATGCTTGATAGGAATTGGTTGAGGAGTAGGCGTGATGGGAGGTCGTTGGAAACCCATATTTCTGAAGGGAACAAAGGTGGGTTTGGAGCGTTGTTGAGCTACGATCTTGTCCTCTACCAACTTAGCCAACCATAGGACTTCCATCTTTGTGTTGGGATAGAACATTTTGACCTCTGAGTGGATTTCATCCTTGAGACCACTGATAAAACAACTCCTGTAGAATTAATGAGACAATCCTTCTGTGTGATTGGCCAGTTTCTCAAATTCTGTCTGATACTCTCTCACTGTGCCAATTTGGTGAAGTTTATTGAGTGCTCCTGTGAAGTCATCAAAAGCACTAGGACCAAATCGTGGCAAAAGGAGTTGGCAAAAATCTGTCCAGTTTGGTTCGGGATGAGCTTTGATGTACCAATGGTACCATTGAAGGGCTTCTTGTTCCAAATGAAAGGATGCAAGTGGAACTTTCTGGACATCAAAAGTATTATGCAGACTGAAATATTGTTCTGCTCGGTATATCCATCCAATCTGATCAGTACCATTGAAGCAAGGAAAATCAAGCTTCGGCCCACGAAAATTGCTAGAAGAAGAGAATTCGGTGGCTGCAAAAGATTCTGGTTGTCAGTTATTGTTCATGGCTGAATGTTGAAGATGGAGGCTGAGAAATTTTTCATCCAGATCTCGGAGTTTGGTTTGGATGCCTACAAGTACTTCCTCCATGGTTTTTTCTCCTGCACGGGTGACAACTACAACCAAGAGTTTTTTTTTTTTTTTTTGGAAATGGATAGAAAAACACAAACAAAAGCTTATTTAGTAAAGGAAGATTTGGATTTGGGAAAAACTCAGATGGGTAATTGGGGTTTGACTAGGTTTTGGACACTTTCTAATGGACAAGGAAGCTAAGAATGGGGACTTCAGAAGTGGGGTGAAAGAATGAGAAAATTTGGTAGAGAGGGACAAAGAAGCAGAATTAGGAAAGGAACACGGTGGCAAAAGTTGAAGTCATTTGGGTGAAAATTGAAGGAGTTATGGCAAACCCTAAAAATAGACAAATGTGGGATTTCTGGCCTTGGGAAGTGGAATTTGGGATAGGGTCTTCAGGAATTAAATATGCAGAATGGGATTGCAGGGATGTTAGTGAAGCTTCAGGGAAAACATAGTTGAAACAAGGGAGATATAGCCAAAAAATAGGAATTTTTTTTTCTTCTCAGAAATGGATCAGCAACAGCGGCGTGGAATGGATCTGCAACAAATGGATCTGCAATTGTGCGGAAGAGATTGAAAACGGATGGATCTGAAACGGCGAATGGATATGGAATGACTTTCAGAATAGATATGAAACGGCTGGATCTGGAGAGGAAGTGATCGGCAATAGTTCAGCTGAAAATAGATATGGACCCCAGGTATGTGCGGCTTCCTATCGATTCAGGGGATTCACTTGGCCACCAATGTTGTCTAACGGCTTGCGTATTGGGGCAGTACCCCTCACTCCATGGATCAGGTAAAATTGATAACTGCTTTGCCACAAACGACAGCTCTTGGTTTACCTCACGGGTGGGAACTAGTCAATCAGGTAGGGGTCGTTGCCCTTTTCCCTGGCAGGTCCTCTCAATGGGCCAACTACTTTGGGGTTCCTGTGGTACTCTTCACAATGATTTTTAGGGCTTATTCCGAAGTACTTCCCACAGTTAAGTGGATAGGGGTTATCCCTAGATCCAAACTTGCAACAACACGAAAAAAAATTTGGCAGAAATTCCACCCAACGAGCCCAAGAAAGTGCTCTAATACCAGATGTGAAGAACCTGCAATAATTAATTAATGCAAATACACGAGATATCATAAATAGTAGAACTCAGAATCACTTTTATATTGATCATGGGCCACTTCGAGGGGGCAACCTCCTTTGAGCAAGCTCAATACAATTAACTTCACGATGCCTTCCATGACCTCAACACACACTTATATACTAAGTCTGTGCCCAATACTATGGGTCAAAACCCTGGGACATATAATACTATGGGATGACTTACAAAGCATATGCGTCCAACAACAATATACTAACACAGTAAAGAGAAGGGTTGACACGGGTTCCTAACATTGATACATAAAACAACATTAGGCCATATGATGCTTTTGGGATATATGGTAAGGGTACCATTGAAGAGGGTAGCTTGAAGAGGGACATAGCGGTTGGTTACAGGAATGACTAAGGGTTAGGGTTAGGTTTCACATGGGTATGAAGGATGGTCCCAATTGAGAGGAAAAGCTATTGGGAAAATGTTTTTTTGATGGATAAAGCACAACAAAAAGACTAATTCAAAGTGGAACTATTAGATAAAATTACTTCATGTCTAAAAATCCATAATATGCATGAATTGAATTTTAAAACATGAGTACCTATTCAAAATCCTATATCTGGAGATGAATCTTAATCTTGCTAAAAAAATATGTATTGTTGAATTGCTTGGTTGGGCCTTTGTTGGAGTTGGAACCAACAACACTTAATATCATGGAGGATACCTGGAGGGTAAAATCAATCTTTTTGGGCATGATATAGACCATCCCATGTGGCAATCAGGTTCATTATGGAAGGTGCAACCATAGAAAGAAAACAAGTTTGTGCTACTCCTTCCAAATGATTATTGGTTAACTGAATTTGTTTAGATTTAGTCAATAATGGGCACGCTCCAAAATTGACCTGAAAATTTTGGATCCATGAATCCACTACAACCCTTATTTTTCCATTATAATTTGGCAACACGATCTTGTTTTCCAATTGATATATAAGTGGGTTTGAGTTGATTTATGGAGACTACTAATGATAACATTAATCATATTCACTTGTAGTTCAACATTGGGGGGGGGGGGGCATTGGATCTATAGAAAAGAGGGGTGGAAACTGAGAGTTATTGTTGGTACTAATTACCTCGGCTACGATTGAGAGATCATTGGAGATCTTTCTTTTGGGGTTGGAGTGCGACCTCAACAAAATCACCAAAACATATGGTTGAATTATGGGTGGGGCAATGGGGTTAGAAAAAGTCAATCTACATATCTTCAATACTTAGGAGAAGAAGCTGATTTCTAGGTGGGGTACTGAGCTAGAATAAGCCAAGTGATGTTATGGGGTCAGGAAAAGTAGATCTACAATATCTTCAATAGCTAGGAGAAGAAGACGAATTATAGGTGGGGTACCGAGATAAAATAAATCAAATATTGTTATGATGGAGTAAACATAGATTGATTTTATAATACCAAATGATGTGTTTCAATCCTCAAAACCAAGAAAACCCTTACTAGGAGGTGAAGCACACAACCCGAGGTCTCAAGAATACCCAAGAATAAGAGAAAACTGCAAACAAAGAAGAACAATAAGAACATCAAGGCAAAATGGCTTGCTTTATTGTGTGGACAACTAGCCTTTATATAACACTAGATAATAGGTCCACTCAATATGAAAGAAATATCGTATAAGCAACTTCAAGGTTGGGAATATGGAACTAAATGCTTACACACAATCAACACACAATAAGTAATAATATGTAAAATAGTTGAGGGTGTTTCTTCTACTTGGGTGTTGGTAGTGGAGACCCATCTTCTAAGGGAACAATCTTCTAACCTACATTAAAAACCTACATGTTGGTTGATGTCGTTGATGTGGTTGTAGTCTTGGGTTAACAATAAGCAAATCTATTTATTATAAATTTACATCTTTTAATAGGATAAACACATTTATCTATATTTAATCTAATACTTCTCACTTTGTAGATTCCAAATATATAATTTATATTTTAATACGATAAACATAGTTATCTACTTTTAATCTAATACTCCTCACTTTATAGCTTCCAAATATATAATTTATCTTTTAATATGATAATAAGTTAATATATTATTATTTTTAAATGTAATATATATATATATATATAAAAGAAGGTGTTTAATACTTTCTCTGCGTTACCTCTTCCATTTAAAAAAACAAATTATTTAACACACTACTACATGTTTAGCCCCTAGTCAATGCTTATACACTCCATGTTATAATTTTTTAATTAGTATGTTAATTTATTAATTTTAAAAAATATAAAAAAAACAATATTAATTTGTTTAAATAAATAAATGGAATTACTCTAAAATAATGGGTATTTCTGGAGGTTATGCTCTAATATGCTCATACTTTGTGTAGTTAGAGGCAAAGTAAGCACCAGGAAAGGAAAATCAAAAGTAGCATAGGAAGAGAGACAGTTATGACTCACCAATTGGCATTCATGCTAATGTTAATATTGTAGTGACAATTGTTTCACTTACCCACATTTTCGTATACCTATCATGCTGATACTCGTGCTCGCTCTTTTTTTCCTTTTTTGGGGGGTTCCCAACTTCCACTAGGGGAGAGTTGTCTATTATTGAACAAGGACCAGTACTTGTCATAGTACTGGTCCCACATAGCCACCACATATTGACATAAAGACACCCATAAATTAAACATACATATTCCATATTTGTTGTGAGGAAAATACACCTATAGTATAGGGGAAAACTACCAACTTACAGTGATGAAAGATAGACCTACAAATGTTCTGCAAGTGCAACTAGTAAGCAAATATATTTAAGGTTAGAAAGATGAGTACCTTATTAAGAAGGTTGATCCCAGCCTTCCTCTTCCTTACTCTTCAATGATATTCAGTGTCTTGATGCCCACACCTGCAAAACAACTTCATACCTTTCTCAAATACATTTGACTACATATAAAAGACTGATATTCACGACAGAAGAAAGACATCAAACTATAAGAAAACTGTAATCAAATCTGAGACACACATAAATAGGTCATATTTGGAAAGGGAAGAACGTCTGATCTTTATTAATGAATGAAGTAAGTACATAAAGTTATACCTTCCTTCAAGCTTGGCACTTCATGAAACCTAGATTCAAGGTCTCCTGCTTCTGTTCTCCAAGGATCCCATCCTCTAATCAGTTGTGCTAGGGTTTATCAAAAACTGAGGCACAAGAGAGGGGGATGAGGGTCTCCATTCCTCTAGCATAACATTGTTATGGACTTGGTCCCCTCTCATGGCCCTTCTACCTTACTTATATAGTCAATGAAGGAGAGTAAAAGCAGTTATAACTGATCACGAGGTTCCCCAACTAACTCAAATTGACCAAAATTCAAGATTTTGATTGCTTCAGGAAAATACCCTACTTTTCTACTGCAAACCAGCGTCTGTACTCTACTTTTATGAAGCAGAGTTGCATATTTTTGAAGGCAAACGCCTCCTTATGCTTATAGAGTAGCATTTTTGTGGAAAAATGGACAAAAACAGGGTTTTCTGATGATTTTCAGGAAGTGGTTTGGTCTGGAAAAGTGTTCCTAAGGGTTATAACTGTCAAATGGGCCAAGAGTGAGGTAAATTCAACCATATTCAGTGTCCCTAATGACCCTTCAATACAAAAGTGTCATGTTGTGTGACTAAACTTGATCTCAAGAAGTGTCGTCATGCGACCAAGCGATGCAAGTGTCGTCACAGACGGAGAAGTGTCATTTTAAGCTATAACAGATGCCCCCTAATGTATGAGGTCAGAGGGACTGAGGGAAATGATGGCTTAAATACATTATAAATAACAAAGAGTTGAATCATGGAGTAACCAGAGAAACCAAGAATCATAGGCTCAAATGAAGTACCTAAAAGCAAAGGCAATGTCAGACAAACTCATCCTTGGGGTAACTATCCATGTTCAAATAGTGGAACATGACCTCCAAGCGGATACACTAATGATCCAAATATAGATGCATATATCATGGCCACTAGAATACAAGCGTGGATCCATGAGGAACATAAGTGTAAACATAGCCACATAAATGCAAGGTGGATCTATGTCAAAACTGGAGAACATAACCATAAAGAACAAGCTAGATCTATGTCTCATCAAGAGCCAAAAAGAGTGTGGCTCAGTCTTGCGCAACTTGGGCGATAACATAAATAAGGTGATGCTATCGAGGATCCCAAGGTCTTCATCCAAAAAAACCCAAGGTACAAACCTATCCATGCGAATAAATGAGTTGATGTCGAACATGGGAGGTATCATTTGATTACCGATCATTCATGTATACCGTTAACAAATGCGAGGGTGTCCACCAATAATGAAAATGGAACCCAAGGTACCTAGTACATTCAAACAAGTGAAAATAAGTGGTCTTGTCGTCGAACACTTGAAGAATCTATCGGATAGGAGACATTGATGTATTCTCATCTATCCAATAGCGAGGGAAACTGCCACTAATGACTGCAATCCCCAAGGTACTAACCGAAACTCTAAACTTCATTCCCATAGCACAATGATTTGAAGTCGATGGGAAGAAGTCCGTTGGAAGGGAGGCCTTAAGGAATCCTCCATCATCCAACACGAGGGACACTCAATAGGTATGAGATGATTTGTTGTAGAACTAAACACATGATGAAACATACGGACACCAAGAAATGGCCGACGCATGAGGTCAAGGAAACTACAGAATGGTCGACACAGGTTATATCCTTGAACAGTGAGCACGACACAAGAATGACTTAGGTAGCTTTTAACACCAAGAGACCATGATGCAAATCTGTAATGTAGGAGACATTAACAGATTCTCCATATGATTGGAAAACTAACCAAATGGAGGAGTAAGAACTCTAAGATCAAGTTTATCCTAAGGCCAACACTAGAACCCAACTTGTTTGATAGACTCAAAACAGGTGCTTTGTTCAAGGAGGTAGTTGAATTGCTGCCATCATATTGAAATATATTTTAACATTCTTCCCTTCCCTTTCCTTTTTCATTTTTTAACTAGCTTGACAAAGAACTAAAGCATGCTCAACGGTATTTTCATATTGAAGGAGTTTGAAAAACCTAGAAGAAAACTCCATACACCTATCCATGGATTTTATATCGAGCCCGGATTGGTCTGTGCTCGGCGGTGTTTTCTTGCTTATAGAGTTGAAAAACTTAAACAGTCCTCTATCAACCATCTCGTGGATTTCACATCGAGCCCGAGTAGGTGAATGCTCGCTTGGTGTTTTCACATTTCGAGAGTCTGAAAACCCTAAAGACGACTCCAAAGGTCATTTTTCGTAAATTTAGTCTCCTTCCTCGAAAAAGTGTAAAATAATGGAAGAAGAACTCTTCTACTGCATACCAGAGTATACCTAGAGTATACCTTTTCCATAAATTATCCACCAAGGCCCGAAAAAGGGGTAATTCTATACCTAAGTGGATGTTAGTTCGTTATTTTAATGAGCCCGAAAAGACAACTATGCTCGGCAAACTTTTCCTATTTAAGGAGTCTGAAAAGGGCTTAAAAGAACTCCATAGGGATCTTTTCCGTAAAGGTTTAACAAGCCCGAAAAAGTAACCTCGTGACCTCTTTACTGTTTTTAACGAGCTCAAAGGAGATACAGAAAAATGCTCATAACTTCCTTACTGTTTTTAATGAGCTCAAAGTGAAGATGGAAGAAATGCTCAAAACCTACTTACTATTTTTAATGAGCTCAAAGTAAAGGTAGAATAATGCTCGTAACCTACTTACTATTTTTAACTAGCTCGAAGTAAAGGTAGAAGAATGGTCGTAACCTACTTACTGTTTTTAACGAGCTCAAAGTAAAGGTAGAAGAATGCTTGTAACCTACTTACTATTTTTAACGAGCTCAAAGTAAAGGTAGAAGAATGCTCGTAACCTACTTACTGTTTTTAATGAGCTTGAAGTAAAGGTAGAAGAATGCTCGTAACCTACTTACTATTTTTAATGAGCTCAAAGTAAAGGTAGAAGAATACTCGTATAGGGAGGAGATGAGTGTCAGGGACATGCGAAACTAGCTCCAAGCACATGGAACAAAGCTATGCCTAATGCAAGGAACATGAGAAAGATAAGGACACTCAGGGTGTGTCTCCTCCAGGTAAAGGGTGTCAAATTGCGAAGGCAAAATGATACAGGGTTTAGCGGAAATGAGATCAGAGATGGAGGCTTATATAACGAGCTAAAAGCGTGGAAGTCGGCATCAGGCTCATTAGTGCAAGTAGGATCATAACAGATGCATATGCAACTTGAACACAAAGATAGGATCCTTATCAGGATGGCAAGAAATATATGAGAAAGAAAGATATGAGGCTTCTTCTCAAAGTCATGGTAAATCTAAAAAGGATTCCGAGCCTATGAGAAAAATTCGGCATGGGCACCAAAATGGCATAAGGGTCCTGACTAGGGTGACCCATGTTAGGTAGGCTCTACTGTCGGACTGGTGCACAATTCATAAAGAGATGGATAACACACCAATATCCAACAGGTTCGACCCTATGGCGAATTCGGATGGCAAAAGGTTCAAATGCAACATAAAAGCGGGGAAGCCTAAACCTATATGCAAGGTTCCGAATATACTTGACATGGTCGCACAAGGTGTCGAAAAAGATCAGTAAGCAAGTATAAATCCAGCTAAGAATCCTGTCTCCAAGAAACATTAGTACCAAGATCATATCCAAAACATATGTAAAGAAAGACCCAATACAAGTCATTGTGGTAGAAATACTTTCAACTTCACTATCATCAACAATGGGCATAAACAAGGCAAAGTTTTCAGATGAAAATTCTATAGTACCCAAACCCGAGGACTTACAATCAACAAGATCGACTTCAGAATGAAGATCAAAGTTGAAGGACATGATGGAATCTACAGAAACAAATTCATCATCACGAGAGTTGAAAATTCTAGAAGCAGAATCAAACTCAGCAGGAACATCGATTTGCGGATCTATAGGAGAGTCCAAAGACTCAACAGTAGGAAGATCAGACTTTAATGTCAAACCGGGGCTGGACATAACTGTGACTAGATCAACATCCAAATGAATGACAGACTGTACTATGGACTCTAGGAAAACTTCATCAGAAGGAAGTATATTGTCCTAGATAGAACACATATCTAAACATTCAGATGGAGGTGTCACTTGGTCAAAAGCTGGAACTAAGTCCCGAGAAGGTAAGCCTGAACTCAGAGACTTCTTCTCAGTAGTAGTTGAACTCAAGGAACAATATGCCACATAAGTCCCATGTGACATAGTAGTGCCTAATGACGAGGGATCTGACTGGTCTACAGTTGGGTAATAAAGAGGATCGACGAATGCAAGCTGGTCGATAGTGATGATGCTTTCGTTATGAGGAAAATGCATCACACGAAAGAGCGTAGACACCACAGCATGCATAGCATAAACGTAATCACGCCCGAGGATCATATCAAAGTCCATAGGGTCCTTTAAAACCATAAAATCAACTAAGACTATTTTTCCACCCAAAGTAACAGGTACCTGACGGAGGAATCCGATCGGATCACTAGATCTTCTATCAAAGGTCAACGGCCAATTAACAGCTGGAATAACATTAGGGAAACCCAAATCTGTCCAAGCATAAGTGGATAAGATACTAACAGAAGCTCCTTCATCTACAATGCATCGATCAACCGTATGGTTCCCGATACCAACCTTTATCTGGAAAGGTGTCGAAGAAGGAAGACGAGGTTTGGCTAGACTGTTCCAATCAAAGGAAACGATCCTAGGGCTTGGTAGGGGTTCATATGGCACAGATGAAGTGTCCCCTTTTTCAGAAACATCCAAATTGGTAATGCAGAAGACTTTCACAGTAGGTGCATCAATCTTTGCAGGACTGATGGGATCGATCGAAGATTGCATCGATTCGATCACTTCACTCTCCGAAGGGAGAGTTGGATTGACCAAAGATTGCATTGGTTCAACCACTTTATCAACCAAAGGTTGATCTAACTATAGGGAATCTATAGACAACTCAGGAACAGAGATTCCTTCATACATGGACCACACTCTTCGTGCCTCTGGAATGGCAGGGCATTGGTGAGTAAGGTGATCTCCCTTACAAAGTTTACAAGGAAACTTTGGTTTCCAACCTATAGGTTGAGACTCCTTTACAACGTCAGTACTCTCATCATGACTATCATTGGCTGACAACTTGCCCCCAGCATGACTTGTAGTGGCTGGTTTCTCAGAAGCAAAATACTTTTGAACTAAGGACCACACTTTTTTCACTTCTGGAAGTAGAGGGCACAAGTAAGTAAGGTGGTCTCCCTCACAAAACTTGCAAGGGAACTTATACTTTTGTTTATTGGGTTCATCGACAATGTAAACTCCCTTAGCATGACTTGCAGTGGCTGATCTGGTGTCTCCAGTATGACTCACAGGAACTGGTGACTTGTCATTAACATGAATAGCAGTGATCAATGACGTGTCCTCAACATGACTTACAATGGTTGAAGACAAACTTTCAGTGTGATTTTCAGTGACTAAAATTTTTCTCCCAGCGTGACCTCCAAAGGCTAGGTAGGTGCCCCTTGCATGATTTGCATAGACAGGGTGCTTGCCCCAAGCATGACTAGTAGTGGCTGGGTTTCTACCCCCTTGTTTTGGCATCTTCTTCCCATTCTTTCTCTGTATATTCCTTTTAGACTGCTGGTTACTAGTATTGCTACTTTCGCCACATGAGGTAGAAGGAGGAGGAGAAGATGTTACTAGCAAAGAAGGAACAGGGTTCTGATGCTCTTGATTTGAGGTGCTTACAAAAGAAGCGTTAGGAGCATGCAAGGAATTTGGAGTGGATAACAACCAAACCGGCATCCCTATAGTGAATCCAGGAAGATTCAGAGTAACCATTAAGGGAGTACCAATGTTTCCAATGAATGGAATAGCACAAGGATCCCCCGGAGCAAGGGTACCTTGATTGGCACTTACCGGAATGCTAGACATAGTTTCCTGCTTAAATGAGCAAGAAGTTCTCTAAGGAAAACTAAGACAAGTAGCACAAAGAGCACACCACTAAAAAAAGTCCTAAGTAAATCAAACCAAGCAAACAGATGCCTTCCGGAGAAGAGTTTGGGATGATGAGGGCCCATAACAGATCAACGAAGGAAGAAGGACAGTTACCCGAGGTCCACAATACAATGACTAAGGGTGCAAACGCTGGAATCACCCAACCACCCTCCCAAAGACCTACAAGGGATTTCCTCCCACGTCTGTCCTAGGTACAACAAATATAACCCTCCGCCGTCACCTATGTATGATCCTGTGGTCAAATACTAAGGATACCACCACACTGAGAACTCCTGGGGGAACAGTCTATGGTCGAATCAGAAGGCGTGGGAAGGGTAACTAAGCCTGAAACTCAAAAGAGTCCCCAAATGCGATCCGATCCTGGCATTTGCTTGAAATAGAAAGTAGTAGGTTTATTCCCAACCCTCTAGTCTCACCAGACCTACTGCATAGATCCCAGGCAAGTTTTGAATGAGGTGGGTTTACTTGTGATAGTCGAACTACGATTTTTGCGTAATGTGTGATCTTGGGTGGTTTAAGGTGTTTTAAACCCAAGATCCTAACCAAAACTAGTTGGTGAATAGTGTAACCTACAAATGAAAATGTTACTAGTACATTTTATTAGGTTTCATTTTAAAGGTTACTTGCTTACTCAAAAAGGTAGTGGGTGTGTGAGAGTGGTTATAACAGAGATAGAATACTGAAATGAAATGTTTACCACTAAACAAATCTTTCATTTTCAATGCAAGTCCTAAAGATACGATCTAGAATGCATATGCAAATGCAATTTTTAGTCTTTTCGAATGCAAAAAGGTAAAAATAAAGTCTAAATGTACAAAATTAAACTCAAAACCTAAGAATGCAGCTACTCAAACAAATAAGTATGCAAAAGAAAACTTCTTCTTTTTTATTGCAAAAGAAAACTTCTTCTTTTTTATGCAAATCACTCTTAAATCCTTTAAGCCACTTTCAAGGCACTCTACTCAGAAAATAAAATAATTTTTTTTATGCTTTTCAAAGGTGAGAAACAAAACTGAAATTGAAGGTAACCTACTATCAAAGCAAAAGCAAAGAACTTTCAGGTTTCCTTATTGAAACAGTAAAAGCTACCAATACGACTTTCAAATTCTTATTGATGTAAGCATGCCCACCATTGGGAAAAGCGTATGAAAACTACTTTTAGACCCAAACAAATAAAATGACCTACAAAGAAGTATGGTTTGGTAAAGTCAGGTCTGCACATAAACAGTGTAGTCAAGGTCCTGAACAACAGCAAAGACACTTGAGCTTTCACTACAAAAAGAAAACTAAAAGCCTAAGGGAGGATAAGAAACCAATCTAAAGAGAAATTTCACTCAAACAGACACAAACAGGGTCAAGTAGACTCAGTAGGTTTCAAATCCAGTGGAAATGTAGCAAGCACATTCAGTCAGATTCAAATCAGGGTACAAAACACCAAACTGGTCCACAACCCCCCAACATGGGTCAACAAGCCCCAAAAATTTCCAAACAAGCCCACATTGATCAAAGAGGGTCCAAATCATGAACATAGGATCAATACAAGGATATGAGACCACTTAAATTGGTTTAACTCAGACCTAGGGTCATCAGGGACCCCAAAAAATGCAACCACAGCCCCCCCAAATAGGTCAAAAACCAAAAAAATCAGTTCCAGGATGTGTGCGCTACTGTCTATGAGGAAGAACAGTACCCCCATAGGGGAATGCGCTGCTGTGCTTCACAACAGTAGCGCACATGTGGGAAAATTTGAAAAAGTAGGGTTAAAATCCCCCACACCTGAGCCAATAAAGGTCTGTAAGGGCTAGGAAAGGTCTGTAAGAGCCAAGGAGGGTCAAACAGAGCCAAATAACTGATTCTAATCAAGAAATTGAATAAATACCTTCAAACAAAACTGAAGAAATGACCTTGGATACCCCTAAGCAGATAGGCTTTCCCCAGTGGAGTTGCCATTCTGTTGTGAGGAAAATACACCTATAGTTCAGGGGAGAAACTACCAACTTACAGTGATGAAAGATAGACCTACAAATGTTCTGCAAGTGCAACTAGTAGGCAAAGATATTTAAGGTTAGAAAGATGAGTACCTTATTAAGAAGGTTGATCCCAGCCTTCCTCTTCCTTGCTCTTCAATGCTATTCATTGTCGTGATGCCCACACTTGCAAAACAACTTCATACTTTTCTCAAATACATTTGACTACATATATAAGACTGATATTCATGACAGAAGAAAGACATCAAGCTATAAGCAAACTGTAATCAAATCTGAGACACACATAAATAGGTCATATTTGGAAAGGGAAGAACGTCTGATCTTTATTAATGAATGAAGTAAGTACATAAAGTTATACCTTCCTTCAAGCTTGGCACTTCACGAAACCTAGATTCAAGGTCTCCTGCTTCTGTTCTCCAAGGATCCCAACCTATAATCAGCTGTGCTAGAGTTTATCAGAAACTGAGGCACAAGAGAGGGGTATGAGGGTCTCCATTCCTCTAGCATAACATTGTTATGGACTTGGTCCCCTCTCATGGCCATTCTACCTTCCTTATATAGTCAATGAAGGAGAGGAAAAGCAGTTATAACCGATCAGGAGGGTCCCCAGCTAACTCAAATTGACCAAAATTTGAGATTTTGATTGCTTCAGGAAAATACCCTACTTTTCTACTGCAAACCAGCATATGTACTCTACTTTTATGAAGCAGAGTTGCATATTTTTTAAGGCAAACGCCCCTTTATGCTTATAGAGTAGCGTTTTTGTGGGAAAATGGCCAAAAACTGGGTTTTCTGATGATTTTTAGGAAGTGGTTTGGTCTGGAAAAGTGTTCCTAAGGGTTATAACCATCAAATGGGCCAAGAGTGAGGTAATTTCAACCATATTCAGTGTCCCTAATGACCCTTCAATCCACAAGTGTCCTGTTGTGTGACTAAACTTGATCTCAAGAAGTGTCGTCATGCGACCAAGCGATGCAAGTGTCGTCACAGACAGAGAAGTGTCATTTTAAGCTTTAACAATATTAAGTGCAGTAAATATTTAAATTATGTCAAAAAATTGCCCATTAACTGACTGGGCCAATAGGTGTCCATAAATAGTCTTTATATGAAAAGCAATACAAAACATCTTGTCCCAACTAAGTACAGATCTGCTCAGGGATCCAAAAGTACATGAACATCGAAATAACCTAGCTCGTTTTTGCCACCTACTGCAAGGCACCTATCAAAGGAGGACCCATGAATATCTATTGGAGCCTAAATATCCCATCATTCATTAAAACCTGTTCAAACATTCATTAAAACTTGTTCAAGCAATAGAAAGGATAGTGTCAGCCATAACTGCAAGATTGTTCAACATTCCAACCCATTGTATTCATAAATGACACCTACCCATTAAATGCACCCATTAAATAGATGGAAGCACAACGATCATGAAACAGATGAAGGCACAAGGATCCACCATGACAAGCTCCTAGCCATTGGATCACTTTTAAATCAATCCACAACACACATTCAAATTTGAGAGATTGCAATCCATGTGCAACCTTCTTACCAATCCAATTCAACAGCAAACAACTATAAATGAACCACAACCCTTACTGAAGTTGCATTTCATAAATTCGACCTGCAGAGTGTGTGTACAGTTGCATTTCAGAAATTCGAACTGTCGAGTGTGTGCACAGTGGAGGCATACCATCAGAAGTGTGTGCACAGTAGATTCAGGTTACTGTTTATGTTATTTATATTTCTGTTTATGTTATTTCCAGTTATATTATTTATATTTCTATTATAATCAGCTTCCAGTTTCCTTCTATATAACCAACTTCCCTCGTAATGTTATTTCCATTTCTGTTATTTACATTTATGTTATAATCAACTTACATTTTCTTCTACATAATCAGCCTCCCTTCTAAATGTGCAGTTTGTTGCAGGCATGGCAAGAGTCAGCAATGCAACGAGAACAAGTCGTCGACTAAGCAGGGGTGCCCAGCTACGCTGCACCTCATCGAATGAGGAGAGGGTCGATCATTCAACTGCTAACAATGCTCCCAGCAATGTTGTTGAGAATGACAATGTGGTGGTAGAGGACACTGTTGTCCCACCATCAACCACACAACCACTTCCAACCAGATTTCAAGGAACAAGTTTAGCCACCAAAATCAGTGCAATAAGAGGCTAGACAAAAGAGGACATGCTCGCTGTCATTGATGATATAGAGTTCAATGGATATTCCATTCATGTTGCTGCTAAAAAACATGGAGTTTCTACCTCTTCAGTACATTATTGGATAAATGGGCTCACACATACAAAGTGCAGAGGGGCTGTTATAGTTATGAGTGAAGAGGAGGAGGCCGAGGTGGTTCAGTGGTGTAAGGAGATGGCTGAAATGGGACATGGGCTAGAGATGATACAGCTAAAATCCACAGTAGCAAAAATATGTCAAGGGAGGCCAAACCCCTTCAAAGATGGGTTTCCTGGTAAGTCATGGTGGTTTGGGTTTAAAAAAAGGAATCCAGACCTTGTGTTGCGTATAGCTGAGGGACTAGATAGAGTCTGACTAAGTTCTATGCCACCCTTTCTAGTGCATACGAGAAACATGGGTATGCTCCAGACCATATATGGAACTGTGATGAAACAGGTTTATAGGAAGGAAGGAACTGTGGCATGCGTATAATTTCCAAGAGAGGGAGTCGTAATGTGCCAAATATTTTGCCTAGGAGCAAGGAGTGGATCACTATTCTATGTTGTGTCAATACAATTGGTGCTTCAATCCCTGTATTTTATCTATTTAAAGGTAAAACTCAACTCAAAAACTATATACAGAATTGTGAACCAGGTGCATGCATGGTTGCACATCCCCATGCTTGGATGACAAAAGAACTCTTTTTGAATTGGCTTACTCACTTTGCTGCATCTATACCAGGCGGTGTCTCACCTACAAATAGACACCTGCTAGTTTTAGATGGTCATGGAAGCCACATTGCTGTGCAAACAATCGAGGAGGCTAACAATTTGGGCATCGACCTATTGACACTGCTTGCTCATACCACTCACATATTGCAACCCCTATATGTCAGTGTGTTTGGTCCTTTCAAGAACTATTTTAGGGGGTGAGCGAGCTTTGTGGATGGCAAAGAATCCAGGGGTGGAGGTAAAAAGGTTTGAGCTAGCCGAGCTTGTAAGTAAAGACTTTAAAAGGGCTCTCACACCTTCGAATATCAAGGCTGGGTTTAAGAGGACTAGAATATGGCCACTAAATTCTGAGGTTCTCATGCATGATACTAGTTGTAGCGAGGCATCTGATTTGGATGGTCAGGAAGAAGGGGATGTCCAAGCACATGTTGATGGCCAAGAAGATGTGGATGTAGAGGAAGACGTTGTTGTTGCTTATAATATGATATCCCTCTCTCAAGGAGGACCATACTGTGATGATGAAAAAGAACAGGTAAGTGAAACACAATATAACAATGAACCAATTGATAGTAACATGGAGGTTGTTACACCAACTGAGACAGCTGCATCTTCTGCTTCTGATCTTCTTAATGTCTCTATGCAAGAAACAGTTGCAACTTCTGCTTCTGATCATGTCACTGAAAATGTTGATCATGCACCAGGAAGCAGCAATGGAGAATTAACTTTTCCAAGCCAGGTTACCCCACCATCATGGCTGGAAGAAGCCATGATGAATTTGGACAAAATATTGTCTCAAGGACCAATGAAGAAAGCATGAACATGCCTTCATAGCCAAGAGAATTGGAAGATGAAATTATTCATTATTTTGTGGACAATGGAAACCTGGAAGAAGATAGTGTCCATAATGAGGTTCCAGTTGAAGAGGACAATATGGTTCAGATAGAGCAGGAGAACATTGACCCAAATATTGAAAGGAAAGTGTCAAGCAAGGAGCAACAAGTTCCAAAGAAGGGTCAGTTGCTTGGTCGATTCCTAAAGCTACCAGTAGAGAGAGTGTCAACAAAAAGAAGGCAAGCAACAAAATACAATCTTCGTCTATGCTGAAGTTCACAGTTACTCACCTCAGAGGACTATATAAAACTATTGGTTGAGTCTGAGCATAGGAAACTTGAAATCCAAGATTTAAAGCAGAAAAAGAGGGACTTAGCTAAAGAAAAGAAGGCTGTAAGGATTGCTATAGCAGAACTTCGAGCATAGGAAAGGCTTGAAAGAGAGAAAGAAAGACAAGAAAAGGCTCATCAAAAACAAATGACAAGGCAGGAAAAGGAATTGAGAAAGGCTCAATAATTGCTTCAAAAAGAACAAGGGGTGGCAGAAAGTTCTGCCATTGATGCAAACATAGTAGAGGGGAGTAGGATGATGCCAAACATAATGGAACATCTTGCAGATAATACTCCATGTTTCCAAGACCTCCTAAACATCCAAGTCCCCCGCTATCAACAAGTGTGCATGCCCACTTTATTCCCTCCTACCAGTGCAGGTGTCAGACATATGTACGATTATCGGGGGGCTCAACCTAATGCAGGGATTAGTAGCACAAGTGTGCACTGTGGCTACTCAATTCCTCCCTCGCTACAAGAAGCAAATTGGATATCATATGGAGGCGACCAGCCACAACCTAATCAGCCATTGTTAGGTATGCCAACCAACCTGGCTCAAGTAGGAAACTCAACAATATTGGGCAATGAAGATCTTGGAGGACATCAAGCATAGGGGTGTCATATAGGCATGCCAAATTTTTTGTTGTGACCACATTGCAATGTGGATTTTGTAATCACTGGGTCTAACTACTGCAACATGACCATTTTGTATACAATCCTAGACCATTTTGGGTACAATCCTAGGTCATATCGTTCCCTACTGTTTGCGGCATTGTAATCAGGGGTTTATCATAAGGTTTAATATACAATTTCATCATTTCAACAACAAGCTGCAATGTTCTCTGATTAAACATTTCATTAACATTTTTTAGGGTTTATGAATTTAGTTTGTTGTTGGTTTATGTTGCAATCATAGTTTGGGCTCAATTATTGAAGGTTCTGTGGTTTATGTTGCAGTAGGGTCTATGGCTTATGTTGCAATATTTTGGGCTGAATTATTGAAGGTTCTATGGTTTATGTTGCAGTAGTTTGGGTTGAATTATTGAAGGTTCTATGGTTTATGTTGCAGTAGGGTCTATGGTTTATGTTGCAGTAGGGTCTATGGTTTATGTTTGTTTATGTTGTAGTAGGGTTTATGAATGGTTTATGTTGTAGTAGGGTCTATGGTTTGTATTGCAACAGGGTCTATGGTTCATAGTTTGGGTTGAATTATTGAAGGTTCTATGATTTATGTTGCAATAGATTCTATGGTTTACAACTCTTGATCCCTATATTCCTTAAAGTAGCAGTTAGGAATGGGTTTGAACCATTACCTAGGTGTGATACCCATCCATGCGATGCTAACTGATTGGGAACATGCCCATATTTCTCTCCTATTATTAATAATGCTTCTATAAGGAATGTCCATGGAGGGCTCTCTTGCATGACTTATTACACCTTAATATAGTATCATACTAATCAACATAAAAGGCCTAAATCAGATCTAGTGTATGTACAAACAATTATAGAACCTTCAAGGCTAGAACAATAGACAACAGTAATCAAGCCAACAAATTGTTTAGTAAAACCATGTGTATATAAATGCATATAATGCACCAACTAATTTAACTTCTTCTATTTTGCCCATAATGCAAGTTATTGGCCCATAATGCAAGCAATGGCCTGATAAGATGGAGCAGATCACTTGATGTTAATAGTTAAAAGTAAAAACTGCATCACACACTTGTAAATTAAAACAATAGCCAATTGTGTTCCCCACAGTCGTAATTAAAGTAAAAGCCAATAAAAAATAGCCAATTTGGAAAACTTGCTGATATCAACAACTAAATTATGGGTATTCTTCCAATAAGATGAGATAATGGAAAAAGTCACTATTGTCAACTAGCATCCATCCCCTATATGATGCAGTTTTGACTTTTAACTATTAACATCCTACTGCAACAAAAACCAACAACAAACTAAATTCATAAATCCAAAAAAATTTACGGACCCTGCTGCAACACAAACCATAGAACCTTCAATAATTCAGCCCAAACTATGATTGCAACATAAACCAACAACAAACTAAATTCAAAAACCCCAAAATATTTACAAACCCTGCTGCAACATAAACCATAGAACCTTCAATAATTCAGCCCAAAAGCTGATTGCAACATAAACCAACAACAAACCAAATTCATAAACCCCAACAAATTTATAAACCCTGCTGCAACATTAACCATAGAACCTTCAATAATTCATCCCAAACTATGATTGCAACATAAACAAACAACAAACTAAATTCATAAACCCTAAAAAAATTACAAACCCTACTGCAACATAAACCATAGAACCTTCAATAATTCAACCCAAACATTGATTGCAACATAAACCAACAACAAACCAAATTCATAAACCCCAACAAATTTATAAACCTTGCTACAACAGTAACCATAGAGCCTTCAATAATTCAGCCCAAACTATTGTTGCAACATAAACAAACAACAAACTAAATTCATAAACCCTAAAAAATTTACAAACCCTGCTGCAACACAAACCATCGAACCTTCAATAATTCAGCCCAAATGATTATTGCAACATAAACCAACAACAAACCAAATTCATAAACCCCAACAAATTTACAAACCCTGCTGCAACCTAAACCATATAACTTTCAATAATTATGCCCAAACTATGATTGCAACATAAACCAACAACAAACTAAATTCATAAACCCTAAAAATTTTACAAACCCTGTTGCAACACAAACCATAGAACCTTCAATAATTCATCCTAAATGATTATTGCAACATAAACCAACAACAAACCAATTTCACAAACCCCAACATATTTACAAACCTTGCTGCAACCTAAATCATAGAACCTTCAATAATTCTACCCAAACTATGATTGCAACATAAACCAACAACAAACTAAATTCATAAACCCTAAAAATTTTATTAACGCTGCTGCAACATTAACCATAAAACCTTCAATAATTCACCAAAAACTATGATTGCAACGTAAACCATAGAACCTTCAATAATTCATCCCAAACAAATTCACCTCAACCCTAATAAATTCATAAACACTAAAACATTCATAAACCCTACTGCATCATAAACCATTCATAAACAAATTAATAGGAGCACAATAAACCATTCACAAACCCTACTGCATCATAAACCATTCATACACCCTACTGCAGCATAACCAAATTAAAACCCTAATGCCACATAAAAACCCTAATGCGAAATGCATTTCACCATTGCCACAAACGCAACGTAAACCCACCACAAAAATTCAAACCTAAATCAAAGTGCGAGCAGGAATGAACCAATGCTACCGCTAGGAGTAGGAAGGGACCAAACCAATTCACCAACAGAAATGCACAAATTCACAACCGATAAATGCACAAATTCACAAATTCACAACCAGGAAATGCAGAATTTAACCTATAAAAGCATCAGAAATGGTCCACGAAATCCCTAGAAGGTTGAGAGTGTTAAAAAACACTGACGCGGGAATGGCTGGTAGGAAATCTACCAATGCCACCGAAGAAGTGCGAGTAGGAACAATCATCACCACCACCACGAGCAGGAAGGGACCAGCCACCACCGTGAAGAGGAAGGGACCAGCGCCACCGAAGAAGCACAAGCACGATGGGACAAACGCCACCAAATGAAGGCAATGAATGCGTGATGGAAGCCACCATCGCCACCAGCGAAACTAGCCGAGCAAGAACCCAACAACACCACCACCGAACCGACAAAAACCTCCAACGGGGTCCACCGTAGACGACTTCATGGGCCTATGGTGTGCCGCGGGCATGGAGCGAGCATCAACATCGGCAGAACCAACGGACAGAACAAACCGCAGAGGCGAACACTATCCATCGGGGGGTAAGGCACCAACCGTCGTCCACATCACAGAAGCATAGTAGTATATCGGCAGAACCAGAGCGGGAGTGGTGCAGAACAAGAGCGGGGGTGGTGCAGAACTAGAGCGGGAGTGAACAGGAAATGGGGTGGCGGAGCATTCAGAGATAGGGCTCGAGCAACAATACACAGGAGGAAGGAGAGGTCACGGGAAAAGTGCCAGAAAAGTGTTAAAAAGTGTGCCATAAAGGCCGCTTTATGGTGCCCACCCACCACGACAGGTGGAGGTGCCAACGGGGCCCGGTCTGGCCATGTGTCAACTCGCCAGTGTGGCATGGGGGAGGGAGCCACGTGGGGTGTCCAACAACTAGCATCCCTCCCCTACTTCATCTCTCTCTTCAGTCTTTACGCATTTTAGTCATTATGTTTACATCTCACAACTTTTAAATAATTGGATGGGATATTATCTTAGTAATTTTGTATGGCATAAGTATTTGGGGATACAATGCTTATGCACTTGTTTTATTCTTTTGCATAATTATTTGATGATTTGATGCGTATGCGGTTGTTTTATTATTTTGCATTATTTTATCTAAACATTGATTTATTAAGATTTGTATTTTTAAATGTATGTGGTTGTTTTATTCTTTTGCATTATTTTATCTAAATGTTGATTTATTAAGACTTTTATTTTTAAATGTATTTTTGGGAGTTTTAAATCTATCACATTATATTTGTAGGTTTGATTTTATTTACATAAATTGGTGTCATTTAAAAAAAAATGTTTGGTTGACAAAATATGAATTAGATCATTCTTAGTTATGGTTTTCCTTTTTGGGGAGTTAAATTTTAAGAATTTAATAATAAAAGGGTCCTATTATTGATTATCGTTTTATGAACATGGGTCAATGGATCATTTAGCTTTGCGTCAATATGTTTGTTGGTATTCAAATCTCCTATGAAGTAGCTGATGGAAATGTTCAGCCACCACAAGCTGAACATTTCCATCTCCAACGTCCTTTACTAAGAAGGTTAGCTAGAATCTTGCACATGCTTATGCTAAATATAATGGCTCTCTGAAGGGATGGTTTTTAGGCTGACCATCAACCGAAATAGGCTAGCAGAAGGATTAAATCTTCTACTATGTGTGTGGTTCAATGCCGACCACAAACTCTCGAACTTGGCGATAACAATTGCTCAGAGGTTCTCTAGAATGATGGTTTTAGGCTGACCACAAACCAATTGGAGAGCTGAAAACAAGAAGTGAACAACAGAAACTAATTGAACATTTCCATCTTGACAACCTTTTTCCAAGTTAGCTAGAAGCTTGCGCATGCTTCTCCTAATATAAAGTGCTCTTGATATCGGTGGTTTTAGGATGACCACCAACTCTGGAGCTCAATCGAACATAGCTCTTCATAGACTCGCTTGCTCCGGATCGCTTGCAATTTCTCGCTTGTTACTGACAATATTCATTCCCCCCTGTCAGGAACAATGTGAGGAGAGGAGAGTCTCATGGTGCCACAACTAGACACAAAACACAAGAGTACTCCATGTCAAGTATATCTCTTCTGTCTTCAGAATACATGCATATTAGAATCAAACAACTCTGAATTTGGTGGCTATCCAAACTCACTGAACTCACCGTGGATCAACCTCACTTGATATGACTTACTTGAGGAAGGATGTAACTGTTTGTTTTCAGAAGGAAAAGGCTTCGAAACTTGAAGCCTGACATTATGTCCCCCCTGTCATGTACAAAGTAAGAAGTGGTACAATAATTTGCTGCAAGTTTCACTCTTGCAGGTTTCTTCAACTTCACACACCGATCTGAAGAATGGTTTCACTTCCCACAATGTCGACATGGATGAAGATCAAAACACTGATCTTTCACATGGCCAACTCTATCACAATGTTGGCATCTGGAACTCTGAATAGGTAGTACATCTAACATGATTTCATTTTTTATGGCAGCTGGTAGGAATCATCTTCAAACAAGGGGTTATTTTGAACAAGCACTAGTTCAGAATGTTGATTACTGTGATGTGCATCTTCCTCAATGGATTTCAAATTATGTAGTTGATTAATAACTGTTTGTAGTGTGTCTTTGTTGACTGTAATTGAGACATCTGTAGCTGAATGTACTAGAGTGTTCAACAACTCTAATGTTTCTTCTGTATTAGACATAGTGATGGCAATTTGAGGCCTAGGTAGGACTAACTACACATACTCAATCAGATTCCAGGCTTCTTGCAAATCCACCCTTTACAAGCAATGTTTCAGCAGATTCAAACTTGAAAGAGAAGGGGTGTCGGTCTCAGCTGAAAATGCACCTACATACAATCTACAGTTCAACTTGACTTCAGTTTGGTACTTACACAAAACACAAATGCAAGTACCAAAACAAATACTAGAACTCACAAACAAAACACAATCTGCAAGTTACATTCATGAATGTTGAACTAAGAATCTACTATACCTGAGTGATGTAGACTTTCTCTTTTTTTGGAGCAGCTGTAGCAACAAATGCAAACTTGCTTGGATCCTTCAAGCAGAGACACCAAATTGATCGTGAATCTTCTTTGCAAGCTTACTTCTATCCATTATATGTAGGATAACACGGTCATGTGCACTATTCAAATCTATTCTTGAGCAATATTCAAATCAATTCTGCAACTCTTAAAACAATTCTACAACAACATGCAAATTGATTCTGTAGTGGCATACAAATCACTTCTACAACAAACTAGCAGCTTCTCACATTCTGGAAAAGTGTCCTTGCCAATGAGGACAACATTTTCTGCAACTTGAATCTTTCCACAAAAATATGTAGTGGCTACTACTCAAAAGTAGTCTCTATGTTGATGTGTTAGACACAAACATGCATTAACAAAAGCTAGATACAATGTTATCATCTCTGTGACCTCAACATACATATTAATTTCAAAGGTAGTAGTTGAAAGTAATAAATTTCACAAAGATTTCTAGTGACCAACAACTTGACACTCATCGTGAGTTCGAAGATCTGGATTACAGGAGGAAGATTTTGTACTGCATTAGCAGTTCTTTCTAGGTTCTTGCATCTTCAAGGAATCTCTTCAAAGATGAGAACGCAGGTCTCCCAAGATGGTTGCAGGTACAGTGCAGCAGATTGCTGAACTTACTGCACCAATGCTTAATGAGAGAGGGCATTCACAATGGTTGAGTTCGTGGGTCTTGAATTTCCAAGTGTCTAGTTCGAAAATTGTTTGTAGTAGGTCAACATGGAGCTCCAACTTCTCCCACTACTGTATAAAAACGATATTGTAATAGCACTTGGACTTCACAATGAAGCAATCATCAATAGATAGATATATCGCATGGAGTCGAGCAACATGCAAATTGGAAGCACAAGAGCAATATTCACTTGTAGAGAATGCAGAGCGCAAGCGCACAAAGATTAGGGTTTACACCCTCTACATTCACCACACTCCACGCTTCAAATACATAGAGCCCACGCCACTATGCAGTTCAGTGATCGCAGTAGCTGTCGCATCTCACCAAAGATTGAGGTCGCAGCAGTCTTCAACGTTGAACGCAATAATGGTTTAATGCAATATCAACACATGAAATGATGGCAACATTTAATGTAGAGAAGAGGTCACTGCAACTCTTCTATATGCAGCTACATATCTTTCAAGCTCCAATTATGCATAGCTTCAATGCATATAGTCATCACCCAACGTGGTATTATGGAGGCAAAAGTAGGAAATAAAAATTTTCAAATAGCAGGAAACCGATGAGCCCATCAATGGAACTTCCTCTGGACATATATGTAGTTAGTGACCAATACAATATTGAGATTTTCGCTGTCCATTTTTCCTGGACACGGCTTCACACAGGTCTGGTTTTCACCAAACATAACTTTGCCAAATGCAATAGAAAGGAAGAGTCCAACAACACTCAGAGTAGAGTTCACTTTGCTCAGCGCAGCAATTTCACAAGTCATTGGAGATTTCACCCATTCCATCCAACGTGCAGCAGTCCACCGTTCCATTTCAACGCACAGTCCTTGTAAATCCACATAAATGGTGAAACGTAGGCATACGCACCAGTCAATGCCTTCCTTCTCACACACAGTACCAACAAATAATGCATTCAACAGACCAATGCATTCACCAGTATTCACGATCACACCAAGAGAAAGCATCAATGCCTGTCACAGGTCCAATGCAATCACTGGATGAGAGGTATCCATAACTCCACCAACTCAACGCAATCTTCAACCAAGAGAGCAATCACCACGCAGGTCACATTCTTTGGTTACATTCTCAAGCAGAAGAATGCACCAGCAGCAAACAAATGTAATCTTCTCCATACTATAGTCTTCTCCAGTCGCAGCGTTATGAGGCAGTCCTTTAGCAAAAAATTTCTCCCTTAACTCCAAATAGTTAATGAGTAATGGCTCCACCCTACTCGTGGGTATCTCCTTCAAGCACGTCGCACGCAGCAGGTAGTAGTTTCTTCACAATGGTATCCAAGGAATGGCACAAAGCAGTCTCTAAAATTCAATACGCAGAGATAGCAGTAGTACCTTAGGAAATAGAAAGAACCCAATGATAGACGACAAGAAAATAAAATGGGCCAATAAATGTGATGAACCAGATGAAGCTAGGAAAAAGCTGGAAACTATTTTTGGTAAACAAAATGAAATTCAAAGTCATCATCTTGAAAATGAATTAGTTACCTTAAATCCAAGTGATTTCTCTTGCATACAAGACTATTTGTCTAAGTACAAGACTCTTAGACTCTTACTTGAAGAATGCAGCATAAAAATGAAAGAGGAGCAATACATTTTTCATATTATTTCCAAGCTTGGACCTTCCTATTATGTTTTTGTGTCTACCTTTTACTCCATGAAAGAATGTTTGGGGATTCACTATACAAAACACACTATTGAACCTTTTTTTGATTAGTTATTTAGAGAGCAACATAAGCTCATACATATTGAACTAATAAGGAGTGAAGATACATTTAGCAAAGCCTTAGTGGTGCAACAGAAGAACAAGACCAAGAATCCCAGGAATAAAAAATCCCACAATAATAAGAAAAACAAGGGTCCCAAATCCTCTCTTCCAGCTCATCCTTCCAAAAATGACAAAGAAACCAAATCCAAATGTAAGAAGATTGAGCGTTAATGAAAATTTTGTAGGAAAGATAATCATGTTGAATCTAAATGTTTCAAGAATATAGAAGCCATGAAGAAGCACAACATCAACCTTGATTCGTCTTCATAATCTACATATCAAGGACATGTATCTTCTTCTTCTTTTTTTTCGAATGAGTGGCTCATTGATTATGTAGTATATTATCATATGGCTAAGGATAAAGCCATATTTTCTACTATGAATCAATGTAACACCAAACAAATATTTGTTGGTGATGATAGATCTTTTAGTGTTATAGGATCTAGAATAGTTGAGGTAAATGATGGTTAGTTTACTGTTGTACTATGTGTTCCAAGAATTTCCTACAATTTGTTGTTAGCTTATCAAATCACTCATTCTAGTGAAGGTAAGACTGTAACATTTACACCTCATCAAGTTGTAATCAAGGATTTTAAATATACTAAGCATGTCATTTTCATTGGAATTCTTGATGATATTACTAGGTTGTACAAATTTAACAACTTATGGTCATCACCTTTTCCCTCAATTTTTGTTGCTCATAGAAATGACTTGAGAAAACTTTGGCATGAGCGATTTGGTCACTTAAACTATTGTTCATTGCAACAATGTTGTAAAGAAAATATGGTGACAGGTATTCCGTTGTTATCTTGCAAGGATGGTGTTTTTTCTCGTTGTGTACTCGAAAAACATCATTGAGAAAGTTTTGACAAGCGTGCCCCTTGGCACGCCTCACCCCCCTTGCACCTTGTTTATAGTGACTTTGTGTGGTCCTCTTCCATCTGCTTCATTTTCTTGGTTTCAAATATTTCTTGACTTTTATCGATGATTACTCTAGATGCACTTGGGTTTATTTCCTAAAACTTAAGAGCAAAGTATTTGACATGTTCTTGGCCTACAAGGCCCTTGTTGAAAAACAATCTGGTCATCAAATTCTTAAGTTAAGATATAATAATGGGGGAGAATATGTTAACAAAAAGTTCACTACTTTTTGTATTGCACAGCGCATCCAAAAACAACACATTTTTCCATATACACCACAACAAAATGGTGTAGCTAAAAGGAAGAATCACACTTTGAAAGAAATGGCTAATTGTATGCTACGAGCTAAGGGACTAAGTCTTCAATTTTAGGTTGAAGCCATAAATTGTGCAAATTACATAGTTAATCGCACCCCCACTAAAGCAAAGATACCATACCAGAAGAAGCATGGACTAAAAATAGACCAAATGCTAGCCACTTCTGTGTGTTTGGTAGTGAAACATGGACACATATTTTGGATGAAAAACAGAAAGCATTACAGCCTAAAAGTGAAAAGTACATATTTTGTTGGATATTCTGAAAATGTAAAAGGTTATAGAATTCTTCAGCCACATTCCAAAGATATAATTATTAGAAGAGATGTTAAATTTGATGAAAATATCTCAGTCTACAAGCCTAATTCGACATGTGTACCATCTGTTTCCTATGAGCAATCTTTGGAGCTTGTGCCCTCTTCTACTCCCAACTCCCTTGACAGTGTTCCTACTCTCGATTTTGATGATTATAGTGAGGATGAAAATCCACCTCCGCTTGCTCAATTTCCTTCAGTCGCACTAGCACAACCACTTCCTCTGTGGGTCCATTCAACATGTGAAGCAACTGGTGATCTTATTGGTGATCCTATAGATTAGAACCAAACAATCTCTTAGTTCCAGCAAGCCACTTCTCTTTTGGCTCAATTTTCAGAGAATCATGATCCAGAGACATTTGCAGAAGCTTTAGCGAATACAGATTGGGATGCAACAATGGATGAAGAATTCCATTCTTTTATGGCGAATGATACTTGGGATCTAGTATCTCTTCCGAAAGGAAGAAAACTTGTAACATGTAAATGGGCCTACAAAACTAAGTATGCATCAGATGAAAGTGTTGAAAGATTGAAGGCAAGGCTAATTGCCAAAGTATTTTCCCAAGTTGAAGGAATTGACTCTAATAAAACCTTTTCCCATGTAGCCAAAAAAAAATCCATCCACCTTATTCTTTCCCTTGCAGCCTTACATAAATGGGAGGTCCATCAAATGGATGTCAAGTCATACTTCTTGCATGGGGGTTTGCAGGAATAAATTTACATGGGACAAACTCCTATCTATGTTCAGATTGACTCTAGCCTTGTCTGTCACCTTAAGAAATCCTTGTATGGTCTTAAGCAAGCTCATCGATCTTGGTATGCCAGAATGGATAGATTTCTCCTTGACACTGGTTTTTCTAGATGTTGTTCTCACCCCAATGTCTATACCAATAAATTAGGAAACCATCTCATCATCCTTGTTCTTTATGTTGATGACCTTATTCTTACTAGTAGTGACCATAAACTTTTAACCCATGTGAAATCTAATCTTAAGCATAAATTTGAAATGAGTGAATTAGGAAATTTGCATTATTTTCTTGACCTCCAAGTCTTTCAAACCAAAGAAGGAATATTTATTTCTCAATATAAGAAAGCTTGTGACCTTCTTCATCACTTTCACATGGAATATTGTAAACCAACCCCATCTCCCTTCTAGTTTGGAGTCAAAATTTCTGCCACTTGCATTTCACCCAAAGTAGATGCCACCTTGTATCGCCATCTTGTTGATAGTATCTTATACTTGACTCATACATGTCCTGATATTTCCTTTGTCATTGGTCATGTTGCTCGCTATATGAAAAGGCCTCATGAAATCCATTGGAAAGATGCAAAAAGGATACTTCGGTATATTTGGGGTACAATTTAGTTTGGGATTCATTACAGTTTAGGGGGGACTCTTTTGTTGGTTGGTTTCATTGATTTATATTGGAATGGAGACCCTAATGATCATAATTCTACTGTAGGTTATGTTTTCAGTCTTAGTTCTGGACCTATCACTTGGTATTGTAAGAAACAACAAACTCTTGCTCTTTCTTCAGCAGAAGCAGAGTATCGAGCCGTTGTTAATGCCAATTAAGAAGATTTGTGGATTCGAAAGATCATTTTATAGTTTTGATTCAAGCAGCAACATCCAATTACCCTTTGGTGTGATAATCAGAGTTCCATCAAGCTTTCTAAATATCCAGTTCAACATCAGTACAACAAACACATGAGCTACATATGCACTTCATCAGAAAGCTTGTTCACGATTGCATTCTTGAAGTGCTCTTTTGTCCTACATATGATCAAGTTGTAGACATTTTCACAAAGTCTCTTACATAAGTGAAGTTTTCTAAACTTGGATTTATGTTAGGAGTTCAAGAATTTTTCATTAAGGGGGGACAAGGTCTATTTCCACCTTCCTTCTCCTACAGAGTCACTTTTGTAAATCCTTCAATCCTATCCCAAGTTGTTCTTAAGGAGGGATGTTAGGATATTTAGATACTTAAGAGTTAGTCAAGGTCAACTTGTTATAATATATCCATCAGGTAAATTGTGTTTCTTTAGTATGCATTAGTATGCATTTGTACATATGTATCTGACGATCACGATATGTTCTTGAGATAGAGTGATCCGAAGGTTCATCTTCTTTTCGATCTTAGTTCCCATAGATCCATGGCTTGACACTCAGCTGGTCCATGATCTCTATTTAAAGAGCATGGAGGGTCATTTGCTAGTTGATCGATTATGTGAAACACATTTGTAACATTATTTTACTTTTGCATAATAATATTGCCTCAAGTAGCTATTTGGATGGGGTCGTGGAGTGTTTCCCTCTTCAAGGGTTTAAACCATGTAAAAACATTGGCATGTTGATCTGTGATCTATTTGTGTGAGAATTTGTTCAAGTTGTTCAATATTTTAGAAATATCATGTGATATTCGAACAAAACTGTTGTGTAAACTATGTTATTTGATGAAACTTTAATTCTAATTTTAATTTTGATTAAAATGTTCAAAACATTATATTCAATACAAATGTGTATTGAGCATTTTCTTTTGGGATGTTGAAATTGGTGATATTATAGATCATTGCCATATAATTGTCACACATTACTTGGTAAAGGATTGCATGGTATATACATGCAACTGAGACTATAAAGTACATTTTCTTCAGTTATTTTTTTAATCAAGTGGAATCTAATGATTAATATGAAAACGTGAAGTATGAATTTATGAACCATGGAAATACTGCACAAGACAAATAAACCAAAGAGAAATGTTATCAAGATTGAGATTTGTGATTAGGAAGCCATGAGTTCAAATGACTTTAACCTAGATTTTGATATAGTGAGGGAATATATATGAGAAAAACAAATATTTACTTTCAATTTATGTGTTCTGAGATGAACAAGATTAGTTCTCTAAATATGCACAGTAATTCACTAGTTGAATATCCAATCTAAGTAGGACAACAGATTATAATCCATAGAGGACATCATATAGGACAGTAAATAATAAATGTATACAATATGAATGAGATATGATAAATTACAACTATGGGATGATATATATATCGATGCAGGTTGCCCTTTTGTAAGAGGTGTGACCTTTCGACAATAAGGTGTCTCTTCATTACATATTTGATTTATTTAATATTAATTATTAACTTATTATTAATATGTATATATTTATATATTTTTTCTTATTACATTGTGTTTCCCTTATAAATTCTTTGTCCTCAAAGCATTATCATGGAAGAGTTTATCCCTTGCTTTTGCTCGAAATGTCTTCTTGTGAGCTTATGTGTTGGAAGTTGTGAAACTTGATGAAACGAGACAATATGAGTTACGGATGCCCAAATAAAAATGTTGCATCATTTGTGATGTGGTCCATCCAAATTTAACCTTCATTGGAGCCTTTTGCTTATTGATTTGTTGGGTCTAACTTATCATTTTATGTTGTTTTTCACTGTTGCAGTTGGTTTGTCTGCAATAAGAATATTGTTTATTTTCATGTTGACTTTGTTGTTGGTTGTAACAATTCTTATCATTTGGATGACAATAAGGCATCCTAATATTTTGTGATTGTTTTTTGGGACCATCTTCTTTTGATGTTATTGATTTGTCAATATAAGCATTCTTCTAGTTTTGAGCTTTGATTGACTCTATATCAGGTTCCCTCTTTTGGTGTTGAAATTTGAGCATTTGATGACTTCTCTATTGGCCCAGTCATTGTTTCTTTGTTGATTAATGAAGCTCTGTGGTCTAACTCTTCATGTAAATATTTCTTATCATGCTTTATATTTTTAACTTGTATAAGTAAGCCTTGATTATGTCTCCTTAAGCATAAGATTTCTTCTTTATATTTTGACTTGTCAACTTCATTTTGATTGTCTTGATTTTTGTGCTCTCTTTCTTTTAAGCTTTTTATTTGCTCTAGCAATTCCTAATTAACCTTTTTTAAGGAAGAGCTTTCTTCGTCCTTGCCCAATAATTCTTTTTGAAGTTCTCGATTCTCCTATTCTAAATTTTGATTGCATTGTGTTTTATCCTTCACTTTATTGATTTGAAGAAGTAATTTGTGATTATGATCTCTTAGACGAGAGATCTCTTCATCTTTTTCTAGTAAACTTTTGTCAGCTTTCTTCTTGAAATCTTCATTTTCCTTTAGTAATTTCTAATTGCGATAATTCTCATTTTTTAATTCCATGATTTAAGTGAGCAACTCCTTATTATTCTTTTCTAGAAAATAAATTTTTTTATTTACTATCTCACATAGTATAAATTCGCATTGCATAGATTCCATTTGTTTTTTACCAAATTCCACTAATAGATAATAAGCTTCAATGTTTTTTTTTGGTCCTTCAATCTTCCATGTACCTCAATTATTCACTTGAAGTACATATACCCCTTTTTAAAATGAGACTTAGGGTATAAAATAACCCTTTTTATACTTCTTATAACTCCAATATTATATATATAAACTTTTGAATACTTTTACTTTGAAATTTGGGAACAAGATTCGTTCTCTAAATATACACAATAATTCACTAACTGAATATCCAATCTAAGTAGGACAACAAATTATAATCCATATAGGACAGTAAATAATAAATGTATAAAATATGAATGAGATATCATAAATTACAAATATGGGCTGATATATATATCCATGCAGGGTGCCCTTTCATAAGAGGTGACCTTTCGACAATAAAGTGTCTCTTCATTACATATTTGATTTATTGAATATTAATTATTATATATATATATATATATATATATATATATATATATATTGTTTATTATATGTTCCTTAAATTGAATACTTATCTTTTAATATGTACGTATCAGTATTGATTAAATCGTGTTGTAGAAACTTGAATTCCAATCTCTCATTGGGTTACCATTTTTTTTGTAACTTCAAGCTTTAAAATTCAATTTTAAAAATATATATTATGATGCATAGTTTGCTTTCTCTACAATGGTGGAGAAAATTGTTTACAAAAAATATCAAACCCATCTTTCTAGTGATAAATGGAAAGGGTTGAAATCAAGAATAAGGGGCATGGTTTCAACAATGGTTTTGGAGTGGAAATTATTGAATTGAAATAATTTTGGTTGATTTGTATGGTGTGGATGATGTTAGCTAAAAGTATCCACCAAAAAAAATTAATAATGGTCTGCCTATCATACTAGGAGTAAAAATTGGACACATGAATTTAAAAATTCATTTAATTGGTTTGTTCTTTCATGTCTAGAATCAAGAAAGGACACATAAATTCAATAATGTTGTGTCCTTCCATGCCTAACTTCAAGAATGGATAGTTTGAACCATGGTTCAATATTTCCCATCCATAACTATAACCATAAATCAAGAATGCAATTATTAATTTTCTTGTGAGGTCTTTCCATTGCACAGTACCTAAAGTCGAGTTGCTTCATAATTGTTTAGTACAAATAATTTTCATTCCCAACCACTAAGTATGAATGTTTGACAAGTTCTTATGATCCAAGGGGGAATATATGGGGTTTAATGTATATATAATGAGGTAAATGCATACGAAATAGTGGTTGGAGTAATCAAGGACCCACATGTGCAATGAGGAAATACAAAAATACAAATTTCCTAAAGGAACGTACAACTAGCTCCAACATAAGAATATTTGTCCATTTGAGATTCTAAGGATGTTTTTTATAATGCCTACATGTTGGATTTGTCAAGAAATTTTGATATTTCATTTGTATTTAAAGTTTCTAACTTATATGAATTTTATGAAGGAATAGAGGGGAATGAGTCACCATGGTGGAATGGAAGGAATAACAATCAGTTAAGATAGCTTAATATTTTTAGGAAATATTAGAAACAAGGGTTCATAAGAAGTTGAGGAAATATTAAAAAAGTGTTTACAATAAGATGAACAATCTTGCTACAAGGATTGAATTTTCCCAATAATGTCCCTTACCATATGACTCCCATGGAGAGTGAAGAAGTAAATAGGTAGGTGAAAAAAGTATTTTATAGAGAATTGATACGAGAGAGTAAAATTTCCTTTGTTATACCAACAATATTGGCACCCAAAAAGGGTAGTGAATGGTGAATGTGTATGATTTACAAGCTATCAACAAGATCGATTTTCCTTAACAAGAATATAGGACTTCATGAATTATTTGAGTGGGGAAAAGTAATTCCAAAGATATTAGATTTGAAAAGTGAATACCATCGAATTCAGATAAGGGAAGCTAATGAGAATATGATAACTTTCTAAATCAAGGATGGATTGTTTGAATGGTTGGTTATCTTGTTTGGATTAACTAAGACACCTAGTAATTTTATGAGGTTGAGGAAGGAGGGATCGAAGTTGATTCTGGGAAATATTTTCATTGTATATGTTGTTGACTTTTTTTTATATTTTTAGTAGGTCCAATTCAAAGCACTTGGGATATATGAAGAAAGTGTTGGAAAGGTTGAATGAAGAAAGTTGAACTAATTAACTTGAAGAAGTGTATGTTATTACAAGAAGAGTTGGTTTACTCGGATTTTGTGGTTTCCCAGGAAGGTCTGAAAATGGATCATGAAAAGATAAATGACATTATGGATTGGTCGGTACATAGATGTACTTTCAATGTAAGGGGATTCCATGGATTGGAAAGTTTTTACTAGAAATTTATCCTTTAGTGGGTTTTGTGCACCGATCACTAAGTATGTGAAGAAAAGAGCTTTGTAATGGACAACAACATATCAAATTCTTGTAAAATCTTGAAGAAGAAGGTAGTTGAACCATTGATATTGGTATTCCTAGATTTCAACAAGGTATTTCAAGTGGATTGTGATGTGAATGGTTCAACAATTGAAGCAGTTTTAGAGTAATGAAGGTAAGTTGATAACATTCTTTAGTGAGAATTTGAATGATGCTAAGAAGAAGTATTTAGTTTATGATAAGGAATCCTATGACATTGTTCAATATTTGAATAAATATAGATTTATTTGTCACTAAGAGAATTTGTGGTGTTTACCAATCATAAGTCACTACAACACATAATCAGTCAATACAAGCTAAATTAGAAGCATTTGAAATTGGTAGAGGTTTTACAAAAGCTACTCATTTGTTTAAAGCATAGGTCTAGGAAGTCGAATAATGTTATAGGTGCATTAAGTTGGAGGATGACGTTGTTGAATCTTGTTTCAATTGAGATTGTCAGTTTGGACAACATAGAGGATTTGTATGTAGAAGATGAAGATTTTGTAGAGGCATTGAGAGTTTGAAAGAACTAGGGGATATGGATATGACATCGTGTTTGGATTTTCACATCCAAGAGGGATTCTTATATAAGAATAATAATGTGTGCATTTACAAGAGTTCATTGAGAGTGAACCTCATTTTGGGGGTTGCAAAGTAGAGTTCTAGGTCAACACTTTGGAGTGGATAAGACCAAGGAGTTGGTGGATGAAAGGTATTTTTGGCCTAACATCGTGAAACAAGTCAATAAGCTTGTTAAGTAATGTAGAATTTCTCAATTGGCCAAAGGAAAGTGTTATATCATTAGTTTATATACTCCTTTAATGGTACCTCAGAAACCATGAGAAGACATAAGCATGGATTTTGTTTTTAGGCACCTAAGACACATAGAGGTCATGATTCAATATTGGTTGTAATGGATTTATTTTCTAGAATGTCAAATTCCATGTGGGGCAAGAAGACCAATGATGCTACTCATGTGGTTATGTTGTTTTTCAAGGAGGTTGTAAGGTTGTGTGGACTACCTAAGAGTATCACTTCAAATAGAGATGTGAGAATCCTTGAACATTGTGGAGAGCTCTTTGGGAGAGGATGGAATTTAGAGTTTAGTATAGCTTAGTGTATCATTCAATCAATCAATCATTTATAGCGGACCACCCCAACCACCCAACTTACCATAGGAACCAAGACATCAATCAATCAATCAATCATTTATAGCGGACCACCCCAACCACCCAACTTACCATAGGAACCAAGGCATCAATCAATCATTTGAATAATGGTTCCAACTAGACCATTCATAATGGGACCATGGTTTCTAACCCTATAAAGATGGCGAAATGATGGCATCGAAATACAATGGTATTGCGAAATTAACATATCATTGCAGTTTCTACCGTTTGGATCGCGAAATGAAGACATTCAATTAACCCTATCGCTGCTATTTGATTCGGTAAATGACCCGTAGCCTTCTATTTCCCGGGCTCTCACGTCACGTCCATTTTGTGGCGTCCTTGCCATGCTACCGTCCGGCCGAAAGAGTTGGGAACAACAATCTGATATTTATCGTTGAACTAACGGCAGTGGTGTTTGGTCTGCTTTCTTTATTTTTCATCATTTGAGACGACACTTCACATTCGTACACGATGCCTTATTGCATGTAAAAGATGTCACCTAGGGGAGGGATGCCACTAAGTGAGCATTTTTTTTACCGGTAGTGGTGTAGCTTAATTCTCCATGTTTCCGAGTTTGTTTTTCCTCCAAATTTTTATCACATATACTTTGTCGTGTTCTCTATCTAACCATATTGGTCTTAAGGTGTGATGAATCCAAAATGATGCCATGTCAGCCACAAAGTTCCAAGTTGTCTAGTCTTAGTGTGCCTTAGTGTATTTTTGATTGGGACCAATGCTTGAACATTGATGTGACTTAAAGTAGATGTGACTTAAAATGATTTTTCAATTTCAAATATTCATTTTATTTCAAAATGTAGTTCAATTTTTTTTAATAAATAATTTTAAAAACATGAAAATATTGAGAATTACTTGTACATAAAGTGCTTTTATGAACCACTTATAGTAGATAGTTTTTTCAAAACTGAAGTTAACCAACACCATTACTATGTCCACTATTGATCACCCTATCTCAACTACTGGTTTTCCCGCTCCACCACTGGCTCCTCTCCCCTACTAAACAATCCTGTGCGAAAGCAATCTGTCATTTCAAAATAAAATAAAAAATCTTAAAAATCACGTAATTTTTTTTATTACAACCGAATGCTTTTAGTTTTTATCTTTTCGATGTAACTTTCTATCGCCAGCCTGAGTGAGAAAACTCAACTTGCTTGGATAGTAGTCTCAAATAAAATTTTGGTTTGGTAAATGAGTAAAAAAATTGAATTTGATTTTATTATGAATAAGTGGAATTAGCATACAGTTTCTTAATATTTCTTTCAAATAAAAATTTGATAAAAAATAATAATTAACTTTCGTTAATTGAATTGTAAAAATTAAGAAATAAACAATATGTCGAGTAAATTTTGTTCTCAAATCAAAAATATTATATAGATTTATTTTTTTAGATTCTGTGTTTCATATAGTTTAGTAAAAAATTAATTAATTTTTTAATAAAATTAAAAAATTATTAGATGAGCATTATGTTTAGATTGAACTTTGTTTTTAATTGAAAAATAGTAGCTTGTTTGTTTCATATAATTTTGTGTTAGAAGTTAATTTTAAACAAATAGAAGATGTTCATGTTTTTTTAGTATTTTCAATTTTGAAAATAATTAATATTTGTTGTATTATAAATTATAAATTAATTTTTTTATATCTAATTGTAATTTGGATTTACATGACATGGTGTATATAGTTAAACAAATAATTCTGAATAATTAAACACAAAAAATTTCAAAAAATATTATACTACTAGGTGTTGATGATGGTCTTTAATGTCCACTAAGACCAAATTTAGTCTATGGAACCTTAAGAAAGACAACTATTATTTGATTTGTTTTAAAATATTATTACTATGCTCAAATAGCTTTGAGAGGTCACTCTTGAAGCAAAGCTTATGGAACTTAGATTTAATGTGAGTGTAGGAAGGGCATTCTAAGGAATTTTAGGGGTTGTCCAAAACAAAGTTTTACTATAAAGGTCATAAGAGTTTATTCAGATATTGACAATAATAATTTTTTAAAAACAATTTTACTAAGCATTAAAACAATTAATATTTTGATATTATATAATTGATAAATTAAAAATTCTTAACAATAATTGAAAGATATATTTGCAACAATTATTTAATAATTTAAAATAAATTAATAATAAATTTATTCCAATTATATTTTTATTTAGATTACTTTTCACCAATAATATATATATATGTGAGTGAGATTATTCTCTTAATTATAGTTTATATTGCTTTATAAATAAAAATAAATAAACAAATTTATTTCAATTATAATTTTATTTAAGTCATGTTTTACTACACAATAATATATAATTAAAAAAATTACTAAAATTATTTTAAAATATAGATAAGTATTTTTTTTAGTTTATAATAATAATTTATTTTTAAGTTTATAGCCACCCAAAGAGACTTTTTATTTATGAAACAAAGAATATTATTCTTTACTCAATAATATATATATATATAATAAATATTTTCAAAAAATAATTATAAAATAGATATTATTAAAATTAAAATAATGTTTATGATTATATAATAAAAATGGTGGATATAATAAGAAGAAGAATAAGAAGAATACAAATATTTATAATAATTAACATATTGTAATAAACAATTCTATTAATTTACAATAACTTTTGGGAAATAAAATAACCAAGTTTTATTCATAATAATTTTAGTTATTAGAAAATGATAATTTCTAAAATATTTAAACTAATATTTACAAGGTTAAAATATAAATTTGAAATTTTTATAAAGTTGAAAGTCACTTTCTCTTAGAGTAATCTATTAACATGTCAAATCTATTGTGATCTAGGAAGATTTCTTTCTAAGCTTTTTGACCATAGGAAAAAAAAATTACAATCCAAATAATCTACCTTCTCTTAAGATCCTATACTACCACCACCACCATCATCATCATCATCATCAAAAATATTTTTTTATAAATTATTAACCAAAATCTCATATGATGTGATCAATCGAGACTATCCAATTTTACAAACTCTAATATTTTTTAGTACACTTATTTCATGTCATAATATTTTGATTATTGAAATTTATTCTAATCAGAAAATTATGGACCATCCAATTCTAGAAACTCTAATATTTATTAGAACACTTATTTTGTCATAATATTTTGGTTTATCATCATCATCATTTTTTTATGTTATATTTTTTTTTTAAATCATTAACCAAAATCTCATATGATGTAATATCCAATTTTACAAACTCTAATATTATTTAGAACACTTATTTAATGTCACAATAATTTTGATTATTAAAATTTATTCTAATCAATAACCAAAAACTTTTGTCAATCTATCGTGACCATATTAGAACACTTATTTAATTTCATAATATTTTGCATCATCATTTTATAATTAACATATTTTTATTATATTTTTTTATAATTTTTTAACCAAACTCTCATATGATATGATCCATCACGACTATCAAATTTTATAAACTCTAATATTTTTTAAAACACTTATCTAATATCATAATATTTAGTTATTAAAATTTATTTTAACTAAAATATTATGTCAATCCATCACAACCATGCAATTCTAAAAACTCTAATATTTATTAAACTACTTACTTATTTAATGTCATAATATTTTGAATACTCAAATTTATTTTATCCATAAAATTCTGCCAAAATTTGAAGGATAATTTTGTATTATTAAAATGATTTTTAATTACAATAAAATCAGTAAATTAAAATATTTACAAATATTTGTAATGTAACAACAATTTCAAAATATGAATCTAAAATTTAAAATAAGTTTAAATATTTATAATGTGAGAACAATTTGAAAATAATTGAGATAATTGTATTATCTTTGTCATAAAACAAATAATTGAGACAAGGAGACGCCACTTGTGTGTAGTACAAAATGATTCTTCATGAGTTGGTTGTTGCGCTATCACAAGAAAATAGAACAATTTTCTTTAGTGGTCTGAACTGTTCAATTTTCATTTGTCATCTTATTTATAAAAATTAGTTAGCTCGTCCATCAAGGAAAGAAATTGATTCCCTTAAAACAAAGTTAAATCAACTTTCTTTCAACTTTCTTTAAATGTTGTTTCGTTAAAATTCTGAATACAAACTATGTCTGAAAAGTACCTATATATTTTAACTTTTTAGTTTATAAGTTTTAAAATATTTTATTATTAATTCATATTTATATAGAATTTATTTTAATATATAATTTTGCAATATAAAATATTTAAATGGAAGAAATAAAAAATTAAATCTATATTATATTTAAAATAAAGTGTAAGATGTCTAATGCGTAAAGATATATGTTTCTTTCTAGATGGTTATAAATTCAAATTGGCATGGATAGTATTTCCTAAAAAAAATCTCATACATGAATTTGGTATGTGGCTTACAAAAAAATCTCATACATGAATTGGTATGTGGCTTACAAAAAAATCTCATACATGAATTTGGTATGTGGTTTAGTAGTGACTTTAAAATTTGATTATTAAATTATTATTATGAAATGATTCTTTTGTATTTTATATAAATGTTTTTTTTTCAAAGTAGAAAAAATCTACAATATTTAAGATTACTTTCCAACTTTTGTTATGTTCATTTTTGTCAATGTTTCTAATTCTTGGTTAGTTAATTTGTTTCTCTATGTTGGAGGAAAAAAATTGTTATCTATGTTTATCTTTCAGAATGAGGAGGCTTCGAAACTTGAAGCATGACATCATGTTCTCCCTTGTCAGGTACAAGATAAGACGCAGTAAAATTTTCTGTTGTAAGTTTCACTCTTGCACGTTTCTTCAACTTCACACACCTATCTGAAGAATGGTTTTACTTCCTGCAATTATGACAATGATGAAGATCAAAACATTGATATTTCATATGGCCAACTCGATCACAATGTTGGCATCTGGAACTCTTAACAGGTTGTACATCTTCTGACATTATTTCACTATTTTGTTCATGTCTTGGCAGCTGATAGGAATCACCTTCAAATAGATTATTGTTCTGAACAAACACTAGTTCAAAATGTTGATTCCTTTGTTGTACATTAGGGGGGGCGCACGAAGATGCTCCCCAAATTCATTGCAATAGGGCCGCGCTAGCGGAGAAAAAAAATAGCGCGACCGCACCTAAGGAGATGCGCATGCACCTCTAGGTTCGGTAATGAACCAAGGCACGTGTGCGTTGATGGCGCGTGGGCATGTCTGGCGCATACGCACAAAGGAGACGCGCATGTGCCCCTGTTAAAAATATTAAAGAAAACAGTCGACAATTTCCCCATTTTTCATTTGGCCGGCCGAGCGCGTCCTCTTCCTCCGCGTACGCGTCCATTCAACTACCACCGGAGGCCAAATCCACTCCAAAACCACCCAACAACACCCATAAACTCGTCACCACTTCGATTAATAGGTAAATATCACGTTTTTCTTCAATTTTATTCATTGTTCGTGTCAATTTTTGTTTTTTTTGTTTATGTAATTGTAAATAATTCCCAAATTTTAAAAACAATGTACCAATTTTCAACTGCAGATTGCAACTGAGACAATGAGTGAACAAGATGTTAACCCCCAGTTCGGTGGAACACAAGAAAACCCAAACCTTGGACCCAATGCCGAAGAAAACCGTGAACACAGTCCAAATGCCGAACAAAACCAAAACCCACAACCTAATTTTGAACAAGATGACCTTAACCACTATGTAAATGAAATGTGAGTGCACACTCACGAACTTAGAAACTCGAGTGAACCATCTCGATTGTCTCTTTCCACGTCAATTGAGAACTCAATCGACTCCCTTATACATGCACACCAGCAATTGACCGGCATGACTCAATTTAGAGCTAGGATGCGGGAGTACTACTCCACGGGCATCTCCAAGGAAGCAATAAAAGATTTGAACATTACAAAAGCCCAATTATATAGTATGTTCATTGATCCGAAAACAGGTCAACCACTGAACATTACAAAACCACGTGTCTGCATGGATTGGTGTCATTATCAACCGTGGAGGGACAATTGGATGCAGAGGTGGTTCATGGTGTACGATAAACCTCCCTACAATAATAGGGAGGTTCCACAGTACTTCCTTTGCCAACTGTGGGCTAAGTTTTGCCTTAGTTTACATGTCAACTATTTTGACATAACCGAGTTCCAGGGTGTTGGGCGTGGCTCTGCCCAAGATCGACCTGCTGCCAGGAGGAACCCAATGAGAGGGCCACCACTCCGAGGCGCGACCCCAACCCCTCTCCCCAGCCACTTCAGTTGCCGCATAAGCTTGATCAGATCGAGATGGAAATGAGGAATGTTGCACGTGGTCTCCTCAAAAACACCTCCTTTGTAGCAGCGACTACAGTGGAGAGGTTGGGTGACCTTTATAGAGATCTAGGTGCAGGGCCTTCACGACAGGGCCAGGATAGACCCATGACCAATGGAAGCCATGCTGGGCATTCCAGTTCGACGGGGAAAATGCCACATCTTTGTCCCCATTGCAGGAACACTTTCCCTGGCCCGACCGAGGGTTGTTATATGGATCAGGTCAGCAAATTTTTTAATGTGTTTTCAATCATCACTTTATAACTTGTAAAGTATTTTGAAAGTATTTTTGTTTGACCTAAACTATTATTTCAATGTACAGTTATTCAGAGTTGATACACCGAGATGGGAGAACGTAGAATCTCCCAACCTGGATGCAGCAATGGCAGCTGCAACTGAAATTGCGGCACCCCACACGGAGGTATTTTTAGTACCTGACACAATTTTGTTATTACTTATGTCATTTATATTACTAAAGTATTTATATTTATGGCATACACGTTGATAGTTCGTACAATGTTTTTGAATATCTTGATTTCCTAGATAATGACTTGTTTAACATGTTCATAACATGATGCATTTTGTTGTCCACGGGTGTTTCGTGACTACAGTGATCAGCCACCCCCGCCAAGGATTGGCACATCACCATATAGACAGGTACAATGTGTAGTTATAAGCATGATTTTAATTTGATTTGTTATGACTTACTATGGTTTAATTTATTGTTTGTTTACTAAATTGTGATATTACAAATGTATATGTAGGTTCCACCAGCAGCTGTGTCTCCGCATTTTAGTCCTGTGTATCCACCCTATCCCATGAGTCCCCCCCCTCGCTTTCATCTAGACCCCTCCCTACGTCCACCCCCTCCCTTCCATCCAAACCCCCCTCTCCAACCATACTCCCCCCTCCATCCATCCTCCCCCACTCGCCCACCCCCCTACATCCATATATCCCCCCCAATTTATCCACACCCCCATGTCTATCCATCCTCCCCCATTCGTCCACGCCCCCCCTTCCTTCCACCTTCCCCTCTTCATCCACAACCTCCCATTTGTCCATCCTCCTCCCTCCATGCAGGACTGCCCTCCCATGCACCATCCCTCAACACCGTACATAGACCTTTCCGTTCGATACCCTCTATCCTACAGCCGATAGGGGTTCATAGTCCACATGGTCCTCCTCCACCCCTTACCACCGTGTCTTCTCCCACCATATCATCCCCACTTCCTGCCACTATTGTGGCATCTACTCTTCCAATATCCTCATCAGTATCTCCAGTGATTGCACCTGTAGTGGCTGCTACTACATCTGCACCCCCCCCCATCACTGCATCGGAGTTGGTTGTCCAGCCATCTGCTCCACCTGCTAGCCCAGAAGGCCAGCCATGTCCATCGTCGGAGGTGTTCACGGTGAGAATCAAGTTAATTTATGAAAATATTTTGATGCATTAACAAAAATTAATTTAAGCAATTATGACTTTTCAATGAAATGATTGTTTTAAATGTTGTAGGATGGAATTGCTGAGAGGCTCCGCAGATCTAGGACACCTCCCCAATGTTTCCCACTCATGTCAGAGGTGATTTATTTAATATTCGAATTCTACATTTTTTTTATAGATGTGGTAAATGTTGCAAATTCTTGAAAATGATGGTATCTTATATCATCTGTTCCAGAGCCCGGAGAGACGGTCTACTCCTAGACGGACCAAGACCCGAGGCACCGGTAGATCGAAGAGTAGGAAGATCGACTTTGGATCTGCACTTGGGAGTGACAGCGGTGGTCACAATGATTGACACGCCACGTGTTATGTACATTAGCCACGATGTGGCACTTTTGTGCACCAGTTTTGATGTACTTTGTATCTACGACACGAGTTGCAATGTATTTTGTATCTACGGCATGAGTTGTCACATTTTGTGTAGGGCACGAGTTGCCATTGTACGTACATTGGGAACCATGTTCCACTATTCACCAGAAATTGTATATGTTTGGATGAGTTTTGTAGCCTCGATGTACATGGATTTTCAAGTATGTGATTTATATTTCTTATTGTCTAATGTGGTTGTGTCATGTTGTGTGTATCATGATGTGATGTTGTGTAAATTTGGGTTTTACCTAGATCTTAGAAGAGAAGTTGGATATCATAGTTCAGCTTGGTTTATCTTTCCACATGTAAAAGCTTCTAATGGTATCTATGTTAAGAGAACATTGTAAACATAGGCTAACTCAAACAAAATCATGCGTGAGAATTAATCTAAAAACAAACAGAATAAATGGATGGACAAATCACACCCCATGGAACATAAGATATATATTGGGAACTTGAGTACTAGGAAAAGAACACTTAAAAATAGAAAATGTCCATTGTATTCAAAAGGTTAAAATGAGATCCAACATGATTTTTAATAGCTCTACATAATGAGATCCAAAAAGGCCATACTCTACATAATGAAATGTCATCACTAGTATTTATTTTGACCATTTTGTCCACTTGAGATCATGCAACAAATTAATAACCAAGTTATGGAATCATTTCTTAATCAATTGTCATACAAATAGGACAACCTTGAGCACGATGTATAGCTAGCTCATTAATTCTCACTCACAGATATAGCCACCTTTGATTTGATGACCATCACATCCACTACCATTTACAATTAGGACTTCCTTAATTTATCATTATGTGATAGCGATCTAATTTTATGTATGCATATATGTGTATAGTGGTTTGGATTCAAATGTATGCAGATGAATATATATGTACAATGAAAATGATTTAATCTTTACATGTATTATAATTTAGGGCTAGATCTTAGGATACACAATAGGGTTTCATTGTGATTAGAATACAAACTAGGGTTTATGCTACCTACTAGGGTTTTTAGGCTAGGCTCTCATGTTTCTAGGCTAGGATCCAAGCTCCAGGGTCACCATATTAATGTTTAATTCCACTATCATTTCATCATTCTCACCAATACCATGCCCACTACTACAATCACCATCAAGCCTCTCAATCCCACTTTGAACATTTCCCATACTTCCAAGTTAAAATTGATAGGTCTTGTTGCTAAAATATTTTCACTTATCTATTCACATAGACAAATCCACTCCTGTGAAAGATTTGTTGTAGCTTGGTACGTGCAAGTTCACATACAATAATACTTGAGAGATCATTTTACCCCATGATCCATGGAAGATTCATTAGAGTCATATGAACCTCATTGTCATCACCCCAACCATGGTCAAGACGCCAAGATCCATCCTTAGTAGACAAAACCTCATGTTGGCACCCATACCACACTCAAAGATCAAAAAATTCTTTGAAAGGGCATGTTTGGGGGTTGAGGGAATCTTGATTTTTTTATAATCACACATGAGAGGTTCTTAGAGTCAAATACATTGGATATAAATAAATTCCCCAATGCCTTCATCATCTTCATCATCATCTTCATCACCATCGCCATCATCATCAACGCCTTCATCATCATCACCATCACCATGACCGTCAACTTCACCACCATCACCATCATCATCAACTTCACCATCTTCATCATCATCACCATCCTCATCATCATCACCATCTCCATCTTTTGGATGCGAGATGGAACCATCACCATCTTCATCATCACCATCACCATCACCATCAACCTCACCACCATCACCATCATCATCAATGTCACCATTTTCATCATCATCACCATCTTCATCACCATCACCATCTCCATCTTTTGGATGCGAGACGAAACCATCACCATCTTCATCATCACCATCACCATCACCATCAACCTCACCACCATCACCATCATCATCAACATCACCATCTTCATCATCATCACCATCTTCATCACCATCACCATCTCCATCTTTTGGATGCGAGACAGAACCATCACCATCACCATCACCATCAACCTCACCACCATCACCATCATCATCAACGTCACCATCTTCATCATCATCACCATCCTCGTCATCATCACCATCTCCATCTTTTGGATGCAAGACGGAACCATCACCATCTTCATCATCACCATCACCATCACCATCAACCTCACCACCATCACCATCATCACCACCATCACCATCATCATTATCCTCACCATCTTCGTCATCATCACCATCTCCATCTTTTGGATGCAAGACAGAACCATCACCATCTCCATCATCACCATCACCATCACCATCAACCTCACCACCATCACCATCATCATCACCATCACCATCAACATCACCATCAACCTCACCCAAACCCTATCCCTAACCCTCACCCAAACCCTAGCACTAAGCCATCTTCTCCATCCTCACCATCACCATCACCGTCACCATCAACGTCTTCATCATCAACACCATCTCCATCATCATCATTGACTCTAACTCTAACCCTAATTCAATTTCTTTCTATAACCCTAACCCTAACCCTCACCCAAACCCTAGCACTAAGCCATCTTCTCCATCCTCACCATCACCATCACCGTCACCATCAACGTCTTCATCATCACCACCATCTCCATCATCATCATTGACTCTAACTCTAACCCTAATTAAATTTCCTTCTATAATGCTAGCCCTAACCCTCACCCAAACCCTAACACTAAGCCATCTTCTCCATCCTCACCATCACCATCACCGTCACCATATACGTCTTCATCATCACCACCATCTCCACCATCATCATTGACTCTACCTCTAACCCTAACTCTAACTCCAACTCTAACTCTAACTCCAGGTTCCTCATCAAAGTCTCCATCATCATCATCTTCATGACCATCGCCATCGCCATCACCATCACCATCAACCTCTTCATCAGCATCACCATCATCATCATCATACATGCTCGGTGGAATATTTTCCAGAGTTGACCCCCGTGTGCAAAAATTGCACACTCCCTCATTGAGCAAAACCCTATTTTCCAATATGGATGTACAAGATGAGGGCGGGGCCACCGGGCCAGAGGGGAGGGGCACCCCTAGCACTATCTCGGAGTGCTGAATCCAACAGAGTCAACGGTTCATCGATCCGAGCCATGGTCTTCATTCTATGGCTCGTCCCGTCTCATTGCCAGAAGGCCTTTAGGGACACCTCCTGGATACCTGTAAAGGGCGTAGAACTCCAACCGTGCAACAAAACCGGGTTTCGGGGAGTCATGCAGGTGTGTCTAGGCAGGTTTTAGTCGGGAATGCTAGCCACAAGTGCCCGGTGGAATATTTTCCAGAGTTGATCCCCGTGTGCCAAAATTGCACAGTCCCTCACTGAGCAAAACCCTAGTTTCCAAGATGGACGTACAAGATGAGGGCGGGGCCACCGAGACGGAGGGAAGGGTCACCCCTAGCACTATCCCAGCGTGTTGAATCCAACGGAGTCGACGGTTCGTCGATCCGAGCCACGGTCTTCATTCTATGGCTCGTCCCATCTCGCATCCAAAAGGCCTTCAGGGACACCTACTCGATACCTGTCGGGGGCATAGAACTCCAACCGTGCAACAAAACCGGGTTCCAGGGAGGCTTGCAGGTGTGTCTAGGCAGGTTCCAGCTGGGAACACTAGCCACAAGTTCCCGGTGGAATATTTTCCAGAGTTGACCTCCGTGTGCAAAAATTGCACACTCCCTCACTGAGCAAAACCCTAGTTTCCAAGATGGACGTACAAGATGAGGGAAGGGCCACTGGGCCGAAGGGGAGGGGCACCCTGTAACATCCCGATATTTTCATAAAATTAAAAAAAAAAAAAAAATCGCCAAAAAAGGGCTAATATTGTAAAATGCGGAAATAATAATAATCAATATTTAGTAATTAATAAAAGTGTCGCTTGGTAGGAACAATTTAATGGTTGTGTCCTTTGTCTTTTAATGACGTCATGAAAATCGATTGATGATTATGTACTTTATTCGTATGCTGGAATGATTGAAAATTTATGATGCATTGGAAAACATAATTCTTTTGACAAGTGCTGACAGTTTAAATTTTCTGGATGATGATGAAAGGGGTCCCACGAGGTGCCCCGAGGCTTACTTAGCTACTCCGCTAAAGCATTGCACTCGTCCTTCATGCATAGATTCACAGGTAAGAAAATAGCGATAAAAGTCAAGAGTTTGACAACCGTGATAGGAATCGAAACTGCTTATGAATTTTGATGCTACAGGTATGATCTCCTTTCAATTCTGTAAGATGAACCTGTCTCTCTCAAGACTGCAGGTAACATCTATTTCATGGTGTGTTTGTTGTGAATGTTCCCATTAAGTGTTGGTGAATTTACATAAGGTCATCCCATGAGTATCTTGCGGTTGTTAAGTAATTCTTTTATAATAATGACGGTGACAGGTTGATGGCAAGGATGCATTGTCTTAAGTCATACTATGGAGAGATTGACAAATGGTTCTAAACTCTCTTGCCTAGGCAATTAAAATGGTGACACTTTAAGTATTAATACCCTACCATGCAATGTGTGCGATGGGTCCTTGGGTGGAAACCATACCCTAGCGGTGTGTTTATATAACTTAAGGTGTGGACAAGCTTTATGAGCTGTACAACGAGCCCTATAGTGAACTATATAAAATTCATTATGTGATGGGCGGAGTCAAACCATGCCCTATGGTTGCTCACGACCTTAGTGGATATTCATAAGCTATGAATATGGTTCAAAAATGATTGTATGGATCGTATGAGACCTTGGTTATATGCTATCGGATATCATTATACCTTGATAATATTTACATGTTACAGCTTTTAACGTTGATTCATATGGGTTGGCAGGTGGAATGATGGCCCTGCAAAAGCCTGCATACGAATCGAGGGTGTAATAAATGGTTTGGTTTGCAATTAATGTGCCTGGCCACCGTGTTAGGGATAGTGTTACATGCACGTCTATGTGGATGTTTCGGCATGATAAGGTTTGGCAATTGCTGAGTTGTAACGGCATCCTGCCCTGCTATCAACCGATGTGGCAACTCCGTGGCTTGGGAGGTAGATGAGCCATTTAATGTTGCACCTGCCACCTTCAAACGTAACTTGATGAGGGTGAATCTCCGCCGTTGATTGTTGTGTATTGGGATAAGCCGAACCCTTGCGTAACTTATGGATTCTTTGTAATGTTTCTTGGTCATTTGTTCGGTGGTAGGGTTTGGGAGGTGAGGCCAACTGATCGGGAGGCACTTAGGGTTTGCTAGTTTTTCTAGCCTCCCTTGGGCTCAATCCTGAGACCAGTAGCAACCCTGGGTCTACGAGTAAAAGTTATCCGTGGAAGCCAAGTCTGCAACGATGGTGTGGTAATCTACAGGTGGGGATGAGTGCATTTGTGCCGGCGTTGCCGTAGCTTGTAATTCTGGGTTTTTCAATTGAGTTGGAAGTTTTGGGAGGTATCCCTCATTGTGGTCTTCGAACTGGGTGCATCTCCTTCATAGTGGATGGATGTTGGCTATGTCGAAAACTCTGTCATAACTCAGGTAATGTAACGTCGCTAGGGTTTTCCTACTATTCTTTGTTGCAAGAGTTTCTACCTCATGATCCGATGCTTAACTTGCTGCATGGTTGTTGGCAGGTAACCCTCAGCGAATCCATAGGGTGCCGGAATAGTTGAAGAGGAAGAGAACTTAAGCGAACCCATCGGTAAGCTTCGGTGGTATCCCTCCTTAGTGGTTCTCCTGGAATTGGACTTGATGAGCAAATGTTGGTAGCATGACTTCGCGACAGTGGATTTGTCTCGCCTGCAACATTTGGGCAACCTTCAGTTTTGAGTTTTGTTGATAGAATAGGTGATGTAAATGTTTAAAATATGTGGTCGGCCATTCCTGGGCTTGACGAGTTTAGCAGGGTTGAACCCTTGTGTTTGCAAATCGTCTTGCATCATTCTGTTTTATGTCTTATCATTTGAGTACTTCTGGGTCGATGCATGAGGAGATACGTTGACAGTAACTTTTTTTCAGTATTTGCTGTGTGTATAAATGGCGTGCGGTTTCGAAAGGAACCTCTAGCAAAAGATAGTGGTGACCGTAGGGTGTAACCACTATTATTTTAAATGGAAACGATAATATTCAGGGTTTAATGGCTATGTTTGGTAAATTGGTCTTCTCGTTTTTGTATCTGTATCTAATATCCGGTTAAAATATTTTGAGTTTTATGTCTGCGTATAGTGTTTTTCAATCCTCTCATTCTTGAACTCAGATCCAAGGATCGAAAGGCATGTTTTCAGTTGTTTAATTAAAATGTGGCTATACGCCAAAAAATAGAAAGGATGTGGTTTTGTTTGGAAAACATAAGTGATAACGTTAAACCCTAGCTATCGATGTGAATGAAATCTACATGTCTAAATTGATGTTTTAAAGGAATGAGAATAACAACTCTCGATTCTGCAATTAAATTGTCTATGGTAATGAAACCTTCGATTTGACAACTGTTTAAATCTTTCTAAATAATAATGTAATGAAAACCTGTTGATCCTAGCTAGGGTGTAGAGATATTACAATTTAATCTGTTAATTTAATAAAGCTATGTTTTCCCTACCTGTTAATAACTTGGTATTCTGTGATGTAATTTTTATCACATGCAATTGATAGTTTAGGAAAACAAGGATAATAACAATGCAGTCGTCAGATAATTTGATTGCTTATGAATATTCAATTTTTCTATTCTAGCTATTTATTCATGTATTCGTCCATTTTGGACCTCTGATGAAAGGATAAAATACACAGTAGCTTCCTTTCTGTTTGTACAATATAATACAGTGAAGACAATATTCATATAAGATCAATCAGATTCTAAAGCAATAAGAAGATAGAAAAAATGGAAATATGGTTAAACAGAATGCATACTATTGTTTTCTTTGAAATAATTAATAAAGTTCAGTAACTCTAGTTGTTAACATAATGATCACTTTCAGGAATAAGAAAAGAACCTACTGCTATAATTAGTTTCTGTTAAGTTGTGTCAGCATACAGAATTGAATAGTAAAACAATACATGCATAGATCTAATCTACAGCTGCTAAAATACAAGATGCATGATAACATAGTCTGTGCATGGGTGGTCTTTGGTTTAGATATTTAGATGCATGCTAGGTTTCACTTTTAGCTGGGAAGATTTAATGCTACCTCTCTGTACTGGAGTACGATGCAGCTCCACGCATGGGGAAAAATGCAGAGGAGTCAATTTATCAGTTCAGCAAATCTAAATTAATTAGGATCTGATATTTTCTACTATTGATCATTAAACAACAATACTAAGCCATTTTCTGAGAGCATCCATGAGATTTGAAAAAGAAAAACACAGCAGAATAGAACATGAGTATAATGGGAGGAACAAATCACTCAAGAAACCTGTTCCACCCAACCTGCTCCCAAACAGCCAAGATGTCTGCCTTAGGACCCCCGAGCCTATCCACTGATCCACCAGGAGGAAGAAGGTTTTGCAGCTTAGGACTTCAACTTGCAGCAGCAAGAAAATTTACATATCCAGCCTTACAGGCTTCGTAATTCCATAGGATCAGCACCAGCACCTCTAGTCTGTCCTTCTCATAACATTTGTAGACTTATACTTGCACTCTCCACAGCATCCCCTATTCGAATCTCTCAGCCATCACCTGATGAGCATGAGGAATGTTTCTGCATAAAACATTGTAAGAGTTGCTTGCTCAATTCGAATTTCCTTTTATAGGCTGCCTAGGTATTTGGTAATTAACTGGTCATTAGTGAGCTGCTTGCTCACCTCTCTCCACCTGGAGAGGGAAATGCCACAAAATTAGGGGGAGTTGTCCCATACCAACAACTAATGGTAGAGTGCAAATGCTTCCATCTGTCTCAATCCTTCCAGCAGCTTCCATTCCTCCTAGTGGGCCAGTGGATACTCTTGTAACAACTTTCTTGAGTGTTTGTCTCCCATTTTCATTTATTAAATAATAATAATGAGTCATTACATTCAATTTTGACCTACTTGGTCATAATTACAAACCTGTAATTATAATTTAACACAAAGTATTTTTTTTGCAAAAAGAATAATAGTAGAAAATAATTATTCTCAAAAATTGGGTAGGTGACATACACCCCCCCTTAAGCCTCAACATCGTCCTCGATATTGCTTTATTCACTCATTGAGTGTTCCTGGAACAAAGTTAGGTATGCAACCCGCATACTACTCTCCAACTCCCAGGTAGCCTCTGTTGGGCTATAGTGCTTCCATTGCACTTTTACTTGGCCAACCGTGTGGTTCCGGAGTAGAGTTTCTTTCCTTGCAAGAATATAGTCCGGTTCCACCAGAAAATCGCTGCCTTGTTCCACCTGAACATTATTCCAATTTACAACATGAGTAGGATCATGCACATATTTCTTTAAAAATGGAATGTGAAAAACATTATGGACTTTGAGGTTTGAAGGTAGGGATAATTTATATGCCACAGGTCCAACCCTAGACAAGATTTCGAAAAGGCCACAATACCTGGGTGCCAGTTTGGCACAGCTTCCCAATTTTAAGGAACTCTTTTTCGGCCTTACCTTAAGAAAAACATGTTCACCAACCCAGAACTCTCTATGAGTTCTTTTAAGGTCTGCTTGACTTTTCTGTCTATCCTGGGTAGCTTTAAGATTCCCTTGTACTTGCTTCATGATTGATTCTAATTCTTGCAACAATTCGGGCCCTAAGGTGACCCTACTAACCGGATCACTCCATGACACTGGTGTGTTACACTTTCTTCCGTAAGGGATCTCAAATGGGCTAATTTTGGCTGAGGTAGGGTAGTGATTATTATACGCAAACTCTGCTAAATGCAAGTAGTCTTCCCACTTGCCAGGCTGATCCTTAACATACAGCCTGAGCATATCTTCCAATATTTGGTTCACCCTTTCTGTCTGTCCGTCTGTTTGCAGGTGGAATGTAGTGCTGAAATTTAAGGTGGTGTTTAACCCCTTGAACAAAGACCTCCAAAAATTACCTGTGAACTTCGAATCTTGGTCTGAAACTATTACCTTGGGTATGCCATGTGGTCGGAAAACCTGCTTCATAAAAATTTCTGCAATATCAGGGGCTTTATGGGTAGTTTTGACAGGGATAAAATGGGATGCCTTGCTAAGTTTGTCTACTACCACCATGATGGAATTGTACTTTTTTTTATTCTTTGGTAACCCAGTGATGAAATCTATACTTATGACTTGCCATTTCCAGCTGGGTATAGGCAAGGGCTGCAGCAACCCAGCAGGATGCTGATGTTCCACCTTCACTTTTTGACAATCAAAACACTTAGTTATATACTCTGCTACTTCATCCTTCATCCTAGGCCAGTAGTACTCCTTCCTTAGCATTGTGATGGTTTTCTGGTAACCTGGGTGGCAAGAATAGTGGCTTTTGTGCATCTCATCCAATATCAGAATTTTTACTGCTGGTATGTTTGGTATGTACAATTTGTTTTTGTACAACAGTAAACCATTTTCCTTCAAACTGAAATCTGTTACAGAATTTTGAGAGTTGTTTTCTACTGTCCTTTCCTGTAATTTTCTATATTCCTCATCCTCCTTGATTCCTTCGAAAATATGTTCCTCCAAATCTGTTGTGCATGTGCTGATGGCTGAAACAAAATGTATTCTTGCATTGCGACTTAATGCGTTGGCCACTTTATTCTCCTTCCCTTTAATATGCTGAATTTCAAAATCATACTCACTCAAAAAAGTTATCCATTTGGCTTTCCTGGTATTCAAATTTGTTTGATCTAACAAATATTTCAGCCCCATATTATCCGTCATCAAGGTAAATTTTCTGCCGATAAGGTGGTGATGCCACATTTTTAAGGCATGAATCACTACTAGCAATTCTAGGTCGTAGGTGGAATAGTTCTTCTCATGAATTTTCAGTTTTCTTGATTCGTATGCTACAACATGTCCCTCCTGCGTTAGGACTCCTCCCAGTCCATCATTGCACGCGTTTGTGCATACTACAAAATCTTTATTAGGATCTGCAATCCTCAAAATAGGTGTTGAAGTCAATAATTCTTTTAACTTTGCAAAACTGTCCACACACTTTTGGTCCCAAACAAACTTCTTTCCCTTTTTTTGTAGCGACGATATGGGGTTTGCAATCCTGGAAAACCCTTCAATGAATTTTCTATAATAACCAGTGATGCCCATAAAAGATTGCACATCTATCAGATCTTTAGGAACCGACCATTTCTTAATGGCCTTTATCTTGGCGGGGTCAACCGCAATCCCTTCCTCGGAGATTATGTGTCCCAAGTACTGAATCTTGTCTTTTTTAAAATCACATTTGTTGAATTTTTCATACAACTAATGTTCCCTCAGAACTTGTAGAATGATACGTAGATGTTCATCATGCTCTTCCTTGTTCTTACAATATACCAAAATGTCATCGATAAACACAACTGCAAACTTATCTAAGTACTTGTGCAGAATTTTGTTCATTAAGCACATAAACACAGCAGGTGCATTAGTTAGTCCAAACGGCATGACAACAAATTCATAGTGTCCATAACGAGTTCTAAAGGCTGTTTTGAAAATGTCTTCATCCTTCACATGGACCTGATGATATCTTGATCGTAAATCGATCTTTTAAAACACTGTTGCTCCGCGTAGCTAGTCAAAGAGATCGTCAATGAGGGGCAGCAGGTACCTATTCTTGATCGTCATTTTATTCAGTTGACGATAATCTATACAAAGCCTTAGGGTACCATCCTTCTTCTTAACAAAAATGACCAGTGCTCCCCAAGGGGACATGCTGGGTCTTATATATTTTTTATCGATCAGCTCCTTCAGCTGAGATTTTAACTCATTTAGCTCCAGTATATTCATCTGGTATGGAGCTTTAGAACTTGGTACAATGCCATGTATTAATTCAATAGTAAAATCCAGGTCCCTTTTGGGAGGTAAGTCTGGGATCTCTTCAGGAAAAATATCTTGGAAATTCTGCAAGACAGGTATGTCTTCCATTTTTAGTTTGTCCTCCTTAGTACTTATCTCATCATGCACCGCATTCACAGCAAACATCTGACACCCTTTTCTAATTTCCCTTTTTACTTGTGTGGCTGAAATCTGCCGAATGGATGCTTTTCTGGGGATACCTTTTACCTCTGCTGTCTTTCCTTCATCATCCAGGTAATTGAAGCTTTTTTCATAACAGTTCATAATGAACCAATGGGTTTCTAACCAATCCATACCGATTAGGATGTCATATGACCCTAATGGAAGAATATTTAGCTTAACCTGCATTGTTAGTTGATTCATAGATAAAGCACAATTTTCCACAAAATCAGAAACCTTCCTTTTTGTTCCTGTCGCTAATCTAACTAACCAGAATTTATCGAATTTCTCTATTTTCAAATTAAGTCTTTCTACCACAACTAGTGATATATAACTTAGACTAGCACCAGGGTCAATTAAAATAGAAACAGGGTGGTTTTGCAGCATACCTTCAACCTCCACCATTGAGACTTGGTGTTCTGCTTGCCGGATGTCTAATGCTGCACTAATTCTAGGTACTTCTCTTGCCACATCTCCTACAGTAGCTTCAGACTATATGGAGTGAATATGATTGGCCGCCCGTTTCCTGAGGGGACAGTCTGAGGCATAATGGGGCCCTTGGCACTCAAAGCATTTTATAGGCAGCTTTTGTTCATTGGTCCTGGAAACATTGGGGACATTCCTGGGTGCTGTAAATTTATGTTGCTGATTATTTCTATTCTGCTGAAATTTTTGATTCTGAAAACTGGAATTGCCGCCATATCTAAAATTCTTCTTTTTTTGTTCAAATTTAATGTGTTTTGAGTTTTTCCAGCTAGTTACCCCTTCTCTTCTCTTATTCTAGTCAAAGCAAAAGGTGGCTTTCCTCATGGCTTCCTCTAGGATCTTAAGGTTATCGTACTCTATCGTGTCCTTGATGTGGAAAGGTAGACAACTTAGGTACCTCTGGACCTTCAATTTTTCTTCCACCATATACGGCACGTATCTTAGCAAACTTAAAAACTTGATGTTCAATTCTTTCATATTCATCGTTCCTAGTTTCAGATCATAAAATTCCTTGGATTTTTCTTCATAATACTGCTCAGATAAGAATTTCTTCTTGAAGTGTCTTTTAAAAGTACTCCAACTCACATCTCGGTCTTTTACACCTTTTACCTTTTTAAGGTCTTGCCACCAAATATCTACCTTCTCGGTCAGATTACAAATTACCATCTTTGCCTTCAAGGACTCCGAGTAGTCATAGATCTGAAAATACTTTTTCATGCCGGACAGCCATGCTTCTGCTGTCTCTCCTTTTTCTGTCTCGCCATTGAAAATTGGGGGTTTGATTTTCTTGAATTCACTAGATATCTGTTCGTACTGTCGATTCCTTTTTCTTTTTGGCTTACAGTCTCCTTCACTGCTATCACTAGAGTAGTTATGCTTCTTTTTACGTGGTTGTTTGGCAGCTCTTGATGATGTTGAGTTGTTGTTTTCTTCAACTATTTCGGTTTGTTTGTTCTTACCTTCCTGGGATAGCTCTTTAGTTTCAGAAGTATGTTCCAAGTTCTATTCATATTTTAGATATTGGTCAAACAATGCTTGCTTCAATTCTTCCTGTGTCTGTAGGATTCTTTCATTGTCCTGTTTTACTGACTGGATCTCTTCTTTTAATTCATGAAAAGCACGCAATAATTCTGATGAATCATTACCCTGATTGCCCTGGAATTGTTGTTCCATACTTGGGCTGTTTGGCGGAAATTTACCCCTTATGTGTTCAGCCGATCCTTCCATATCTGTAATCAAAGAAATTTTTCTGTATAGGACAAAATAATTTAAACGTGAGTTAGTGAAAATTTTCACAGTCATAAATTTTCTGTTTGCATGTTTCTTGGACCATCTTTAGGCCTAGAGTTCGAACATGAGCTCTGATACCACATGTAACATCCCGATATTTTCATAAGATTTAAAAAAAAAAAAAATTGCCAAAAAAGGGCTAATATTGTAAAATGCGGAAATAATAATAATCAATATTTAGTAATTAATTAAAGTGTCTTTTGGTAGGAACAATTTAATGGTTGTTTCCTTTGTCTTTTAATGACATCATGAAAATCAATTGATGATTATGTACTTTATTCGTATGCTGGAATGATTGAAAATTTATGATGCATTGGAAAAAAGAATTCTTTTGACAAGTGCTGATAGTTTAACTTTTCTGGATGATGATGAAAGGGGTCCCACGAGGTGCCCCGAGGCTTACTTAGCTACTCCGCTAGGCATTGCACTCGTCCTTCATGGGTAGATTCGCAGGTAAGAAAATAGCGATAAAAGTCAAGAGTTTGACAACCGTGATAGGAATCGAAACTGCTTATGAATTTTGATGCTACAGGTATGATCTCATTTCAATTCTGTAAGATGAACCTATCTTTCTCAAGACTGCAGGTAACGTCTATTTCGGGGTGTGTTCGTTGTGAATGTTCCCATTAAGTGTTAGTGAATTTACGTAAGGTCATCCCATGAATGCCTTGCGGCTGTTAAGTAATTCTTTTATAATAATGACGGTGACAAGTTGATGGCAAGGATGCATGGTCTTAAGTCATACTATGGAGAGATTGACAAATGGTTCTAAACTCTCTTTCCTGGGAAATTAAAATGGTGACGCTTTAAGTATTAATAACCTACCATGCAATGTGTGCGATGGGTCCTTGGGTGGAAACCATACCCTAGCGGTGTGTTTATATAACTTAAGGTGTGGACAAGATTTTTGAGCTTTACAACAAGCCCTATAATGAACTATATAAAAGTCATTATGTGATAGGCGGAGTCAAACCATGCCCTATGGTTGCTCGCGACCTTAGTGGATATTCATAGGCTATGAATATGGTTCGAAAATGATTGTATGGATCATATGAGACCTTGGTTATATGCTATCGAATATCATTATACCTTGATAATATTTACATGTTACAGCTTTTAACGTTGATTCGTATGGGTTGGCAGGTGGAATGATGGCCCTGCAAAAGCCTGCATACGAATCGAGGGTGTAATAAATGGTTTGGTTTGCAATTAATGTGCATGGCCACCATGTTAGGGATAGTGTTATGTGCACATCTATGTGGATGTTTAAGCGTGATAAGGTTTGGAAATTGCTGAGTTGTAACGACCTCCTTCCCTGCTACCAACCGATGTGGCAACTCCGTGGCTTGGGAGGTAGATGAGCCATTTAATGTTGCACCTGCCACCTTCCAACGTGGCTTGATGAGGGTGAATCTTCGTCGTTGATCGTTGTGTATTGGGATAAGCCGAACCCTCGCGTAACTTATGGATTCTTTGTAACGTTTCTTGGTCATTTGTTCGGTGGTAGGGTTTGGGAGGTGAGGCCAACCGGCCGGGAGGCACTTAGTGTTTGCTGGTTTTTCTAGCCTCCCTCGGGCTCGATCCTGAGACTGGTAGCAACCCTGGGTATGCGAGTAAAAGTTATCCGTGGAAGCCAAGTTTGGAATGATGGTGTGGTAATCTACAGGTGGGATGAGTGCATTTGTGCCGGCATTGTCGTAGCTTGTAAGTCTGGGTTTTTCAATTGAGTTGGAAGTTTTGGGAGGTATCCCTCATCGTGGTCTTCGAACTGGGTGCATCTCCTTCATAGTGGATGGATGTTGTCTATGTCGAAAACTCTGTCATAACTCAGGTAATGTAACGTCGCTAGGGTTTTCCTACTATTCTTTGTTGCAAGCGTTTCTACCTCATGATCTGATGCTTAACTTGTTGCATGGTTGTTGGAAGGTAACCCTTAGCGAATCCACAAGGTGCCGGAATAGTTGAAGAGGAAGAGAACTTAAGCGAACCCACTGGTAAGCTTCAGTGGTATTCCTCCTTAGTGGTTCTACTGGAATCAGACTTAATGAGCAAGTGCTGGTAGCATGACTTCGCGGCAGTGGATTTGTCTTGCCTGTAGCATTTGGGCAACCTTCAGTTTTTAGTTTTGTTGATAGAATAGGTGATGTAAATGTTTAAAATATGTGGTCGGCCATTCCTGGGCTCGGCGAGTTTAGCAAGTTTGAACCCTTGTGTTTGCAAATCGTCTTGCATCATTCTGTTTTATGTCTTATCATTTGAGTACTTCTGGGTTGATGCATGAGGAGATATGTTGACAGTAACTTTGTTTCAGTATTTGCTGTGTGTATAAATGGCGTGGGGTTTTGAAAGGAACCTCCAGCAAAAGATAGTGGTGACCGTAGGGTGTAAATACTATTATTTTAAATGGAAACGATAAGATTCAGGGTTTAATGGCTATGTTTGGTAAATTGGTCTTCTCATTTTTGTATCTGTATCTAATATCCGGTTAAAATATTTTGAGTTTTATGTCTACGTATAATGTTTTTTGATCCTCTCATTCTTGAACTCAAATCCAAGGATCGAAAGGCATGTTTTCAGATGTTTAATTAAAATGTGGCTATACGCCGATGTTGGCTTAAACTAGCCGAGAGGTTTCCAATTAGACCCAGGTTCTTTGCGGTTCTCCCTTTGACCAACAAAACCCCTTCGCACCGGCCCTTTCAGCAACAACTTGCGAGCAGGTTGAGGTCTCACCAGAGGTGTATCTTTATGGGGTACTGCAGAATCAGGTTTCCACAGTAAATGATGAGTTGTTTATTTGAACAAGCTACACAGCGCAGGACAGAAGGAGTGCGCTGCGAGGCAAAGTGTTGCGGTGCGCAGCAGGATCTATGCTGCGAGTAGTACTGCGCGGTGGAGGCAACACTGCGGGCCACACCAAGGGTTTCTTACTGCTGTGAATCACCCACAATTATTCTCAATACTTGGGAAATCTCGGAAACGTTAAGGCACTGAAATGAATATCACTCATCCATTCATTCAGGCACTTACTGGCCATCTTTCTAGCATTCGTCAAGAACTTGGATTATTACAACATGAACTGAAATGATAAACATGATTAACTGTGCTACATTCCTTCTCTGTGTTTAAGAAAGTAATTATACTTAAATGACTGATTCACGACCTTAACATAGAATTGAAATGTTCACCATTCATCTGCTTCCGCGGAACCTAGCATATCATTCCCAAACTTATCCTATTGGTAAATGCATATCAATGTTCTTGTATTATAGCATGCAAGGAAACATTCAAGCATTCATTCTACAGAAAATACAAAGAATTATTAATTCATAAACATCATCACATAACACATGATTTAACATGGTTCACTTCCCCGGATGGAAAGCTACGTCCACAAGAACGATTGGTAATATATTTCTTTCAAAAGGGATGGGGCAACCATTCTTAGTCTAGGCACTCAACTGTAGACTCTTCTTTCTCTCTGCTAGGTATCTACGCACATAGCTACAGAGCCTTTACAATATTCTCAGCTCAGAGAGATTTTACAATACAAAAAGGTTATCCCCTTAAGTTCTCAACAACAAAAGAATAACAACCCAAGACCGGACAACACACACAGAGAACCCAACACACCGAACCCCCGTCCCATATAAAATGTCTTCTTAAATAGATCATGCCCGAAGGTCATGTCTGTACAATACCAAAGACCTAAAACCCAAAAACCCTGAGGGTTTCCAAAATTGCATCGGTTTTCCAAACCAGCTTGCTGTGTCCTGGTAGCATCTGCTTGATCATGGTAGATCTCCATGTCCTCATTCCATCGCTATCGGCCTTCCTATCGCACACGTGCCTACAGGGTGCTTCTGTCGAACCGTTTCTCTCTAACGGTTTTACCTTCTACGCGTGCCAAACGTCGCTTTCCTTAACAACCCACATGTGGCCGCCTTCCTGTTTTGCATACGTCCGCCGCTCGGCAATCCTGAAATATCTTTCCAAAAATGGTTGTTACCGGTTGAGCTGGTAACTACACTTGATACTTGTCCAGCACACCACTTTGCTGGCTCCACGTGGCCTCCTAACTCCATAGCACTGCTTCAGCGTAGTACTGGTCTTCGCATCACGACCAAAACTTCGACTTTGCGTGCAACTCCGCAGTCTCGTCAAAAGTTGGATGCTGTGCGCAACTTCGCAGCATCCTCAATACTTAGCCAAAATTGTGTTTTTTCCCTGTGCTCAGCTCAGCCTTCCCTGCTTGCCTCAAAAAGGTGCTTCCCAAAACTTCATCTCAATCTGGGCCCAACATGCCCCTAACACTTACATGTGGCTCGTCCCTGAGCCACTAATTGTTTCAGCTGTCTCACTCTGCGCCGCGACTGGTGGGACGAACTTGGCCGAGAGCTCATCATATGTACTGCACAACTGCACCACTGCTTCTCTTGTATCCTCCTCAACCTATTTAATTGTCTCAAGCAGTGTTGGAGTTATTTCTTGTCCAATTTGATCTTGTACCTGCTCCTGGTTATCGCGCAGTTCTACTAGCTTATCTTCAATCTGCTGCGATGTCGCCATGGCATTCTCCAGGAGCTGTTGTGATTGATTATCCATCTCAATCTCTTTTTGTCATAAATCTTGTACTTCTTTCTTTAAACTGGATATCTCCTTGTATCTCGGCATCCTTTCTCTGGGTGGCAGAGCTTTCACCTCTGTGTTCAACTTGTCTAGTGCGGTCTGTTTTTCTTGTACCGCTGTCTTGATCTATAGCAATCCTTGATCCTATTCAAGGGTCGCGATTTCCTGCAAAACCTTATCCAAGAGAGATTGACACTTAACCATCTCACTTCTAATGCTTTTCGAGGCGGTGCTCACTGCTTGCTCTCTGACATGCTGTTCGGTTAATGGCGCCTGCTTGTTCAGCTTATCCTTCAATGTGGCAATGTCGGCCTCATAGTAAATCTCTTTATCTTTCATCTCTATCTGCAAGGATCTCACCTTATCTCGGATCCTCAGAACTATGTCCGCAGGATCATCCTGGATTTCTATGCCTTTGATATCCTTCGCCACATTGGATATGGTGGTCTCCAAATTCTGTCGGCAGTCCTGCTCATTGCGTAGCTGTACTTCTGCCTTTTGTTGAATTTGTTTGTTTGCTGCGGTGAGCTCTGCTTGTAACTTCATCGCTTCAACTGTTCGTTCATGCATCTCCTCCATGATCTGCGTGTGGATGAAGTGCAATCCTGGTAATAGGATTTTGGCTAAGTCGACCTCTACCCTCTCAACTCCCTTTGTGTCCAAGGCCACTTTCTCTGCTATTGGCAACACAACAGCCAATGGGTCCACATGGACAATCCTAGTCTTCGACGACAATGTTATTGCTAGTTGTTGGCTTCCTTGCTGTGAGGTTCCTACTGACCTCCTTTCAGCCTCTGCTTCCTTCGGCACAATAAGGCTTTTCTGGACATCATCCATTTTCTTCATTAGGCCTTGCATTGCAAGCCTCATCTGGGGCAGGTCATCGTGGATGACCTTGTCCTTCTTTTCTTTAACCGCCATAAGCTCCTTCATCTGCTCTGAGACTGTTTCGGCTATCATCTCGTAGTCATCATCATTGAGGACTGCCTCCGATTGAATCTTTGTAGCCTTCACCTTTTTCCTCGACTTTGGCTTCTCCAAAGTCTAAGCTTCCTTTCTCTTCCCTGTTTCTTCAATAATTAGGCATGAGAGTGGGATCGGCTCATCTTCTGCTAAATCTGTCTCCACATCCATGACCTCTACGCAAAACTCTGTTGGCCAATATTTCATGAGGTCCTCAATATCCTGGTCGTACATGATGTACTTTCCTGGGAACCACTCTGGTTTCCTCGTTTGTGCTTTCGGCGATATGAATATACATTTCATATCCACCTCAAAGTCGATGAGGCAGATATACTTCACCATTACCTGCTTTGTAATACGAGGTGTCTTCATGATTGCGTCGCACAGCTGGATATAATATTGGTAAAATACTTCTATTGTTGCATGCTGGCGCTCTGCATTTGTGTTTTCCCAGAGGTTGACGAACTTAAACCCTCTAGGATCCTTGTTATCCATAACGATGCCCGCATAATCTCATGGCTCCTTCCATCCACACAAAGCAATCAGGACAATGAGCTAGGTGAAATGGAACTGGACGCCATTCACCTGCGTGTTGTTGAGTTCTTCAAGGAACTCATTCAACAGAAACTGACACCAATTGAAGCTGTGGCCTTCGGCCGCTGCGGCACCAAGGAGTATTGCGCCCGCAGGCACCTCCGAAGGTCTAGTTGTTTTGAGCATCTTGCCTGCGAGCAACTGCGCTACAAATCTTGTTGCTTGGTCCTCTATGTCTTCTGTCGGGAATCCTCTTTTTTCCTTCACCACCAAGTGGGTCTTCTTCATCTTCTCAACAACCTCTTTTTCTTTGCTCTTCCTTTGGAAGAATTGCTTCGGATCCTTACCGCACTTGCTTAGCCCAGTGATGCGGTGGATCAAATCAATGTTAATGTCAATGTTTCTGTCCATCCATAGATAACCTTGATGGATTCGCGCCATGAGTGTGCAAACCACGATATTCAGTTCTAGAGAACGGTCAAAATGTGGTAGTCTCAGCAAGTTAGTAGCCCCAACTGAATGACAGGTGCTAACCAACTGTCAGCTACCAAGTTCAGAGTTCCCTTGGCGTCCTTTTTTCAGCACATATACTGGTCTGGTTGAAAATCCAGGTATTTGGGAGCATCTGGCTCGTCTTTCTTCATTCCCAAGAGTTCATAATCCTCATTTACAATCTGCTATCTTTCCCAGAAAATTCTTACCAACGTTTACATGCTTTGACATAGGCGACAGCGGGATGTCGTATCTTGCATTCTTGAGCAATTTAAACACAGGGGCATTCAGTGCCTGTGGAGAGATATATTCAGGTGTCATCTTTAAAGGTTCTATCTGAAAGGCTGGTGCTTTCTGTGCTAAGGATCCCAATTTTATGATGTTGGATCGAGCTGCAGTTACAACTTTTCCCTTATCCTTTGGTTTTTCCTACATCATGGGATTAATTCTTGGCGACCTATGGGATCCTTCACCTTGTTCTACGGTGACCTTTTTAACTGGGGTTTTGATTAACTACTGAATCCCTCCTTGCTTAAAGATCCTCAGTGCTTCTTCAAGGGTGAGTTCTTCTTCTCTAAAGGAAGGTTCGGACATTCATAAATGAGGTAGCGGCTAAGGTAGACAGAATACAGATGGCTACTAGCTCAGAGAGGTTAATTGCAAGAAAATTCTAAGTGCTTGGTAATGCCCGCGAGTCTCCCAATGGTGTTATTTATAAGCGCAGCAGACCCTCTCCCACGCCCTTCAATGGCTAGTTAAGCATTTAATGTGGTGTCTGTTGGCGAATTTGAGCAGATCCTTCGGTCTTTTCTGTCGTCAGCGTGCTCAGAACGGCTATCTTTTCTTTAAATGTTGAAGCGGTTGCTGCAACGGTCATCTAACGGCTATTTTTCTGAGAAGCCATGCAACGACTATTTTTCTCTGGGTGTTGCGCCAAACTACGCGGCAAGCCATCTGCAACCCTGCGCGGCTACTTCGCAGTGCCAAAAGTTTCCAACTGCGCAACTTCCAAAAGTTGTTTTTTTAATTTTATTTTCGCGCAGCTTCAACAGTGTTGCGCGGTGCATAGATCATTCTTTTTATCATACCTTCTTCCCTCTATCATACGTGTACAGACTTCTTTACATTTCTAGTGTCCACTTTCAACTGTACTTGACACTTAGAATTTCCTTCCTTTGTTTGTTATCCAGGGTTCTGGGAAGCAGTGCTATCATGGTATAGCTTTATCCTGCTTCCATTTATCAAAGTTGGAAAGGTATCACCAGCTAAATTAGCTAACTAGACTGCACTAGTGTTAGTAACATGTATCACAGTATATGGGCCAAGCCAATGCATGTTAAATTTACCAGGGAATTTCATGAATTTGCTATCATACAGGAGGACTAGATCACCTACCTGAAAACACTTGTTCTTTATATGGCGATCATGCCATGCTTTCTCGCGGTGCTTCTAAGCTTGCTGGTGGAAGCCTGCGATGAAGCAATCTTCCTCCAAGCCCAATAAATGTAGTAATATTTCTTCTAGAGCTTCACAGTCTGCCATCCCTATAAATGTAGCGATTCTCAAACTAGGGACAATATATTCCATAGGCATTATATCCTCCTGCCCATAAACCAACCGAAAGGGTGTCTATCCTGTCAATTTCTTGCATGTGGTCCTGTATGCCCATAGCACAGATGAGATGCGCAGGTCCCAATCGTCTCTATTTACATTGCACACCTTAGTGAGTGCGTTCTCCAATATTTTATTAAAATCCTCTACCGTACCATTCGCCTGTGGATGATATGGAGTGTTGCGCTGATGACGAATGTAGAATTCTTCTGTAAGTGCCTCAATTGTCTTGTTTAGAAAGTGAGTACCTTGGTCACTCATTAAAATCTTCGAACATCCAAATCTGGTGAGTATTTCTCCAAAAATAAACTGCGCAACAGTACTGGCGCTGCAGTCCTTAACTGGTTTTGCTTCTGCCCATCTGGTGAGGTAATCTGTAGCAATAATAATATACCTTGCACCCGTTCTTTTTCCAAGTGGGTTTATAGGACCCACAAAGTCTAGTGCCCATTTTTCAAATGGCTACAGTGTTAACTGTGGATTCAATGGAATCTCATCTTGGCATGATGGTTTTCCTGTCTTTTGACAGACATCACCATTCCTACAATGTTCTTTGGCATCTTTATGGATCATAGGCCACCATAGCCCTGCGCGCAATATCTTCTACACAGTAGCCCTTCCTGCATAGTGACCTCCTGGATTCCCGAGTGTGCGTCGGCTAGAATAAATGGCTTCTCATGATCAAGTACACACTTGCGCAGGACTTCATCCAGGCCAAGTTTGTATAACTGGCCTGCAATTATAGTGAAGTCCGCGGTGCGCACCACTAACTATTTTTTATGCTGGACCTAGAATTCCTAGGGTGCCAGACCTATGGTTAGGAAGTCAATGATATCCTTGTAATAATCATCGGCAACCTATATACTAAATAACTGCGCATCAGGCAGACTATCTTCAATATTCGTCAGCTCCTCTCCTGACTCGATCCTTGATAGATGATTAGGTCCCAAGTTCAGTCTACCTGGCTTGACAATAATTTTAAAGTCATATTCCTGGAACAGCAATAGCCATCGGCATATTCATCCCCCTAACACTAGCTTATTGACCAAATATTTCAACGCATAATGGTCAGTAAACATAAGGAAGTGCGATCCTAGTAAGTAGTGTCTAAATTTCTGTAGGGCATATACCATCGCAAGGCCTTCCCTCTTAGTAGTAGTATAGTTCTTCTCTGTTGTTGAAAGATTTCTGCTAGAAAATGCAATAGGGTGGTCAATACCTCTGTCTCTTGGCTGAGCTAACACGATCACCAGGGAAATACATGATGCATCAACATGGACATGGAATGGCTTCGTCCAGTCTAGAAAGACTAGAATCAGCGTAGTGACCATCTTTTCTTTTAATGTGTCAAATCCCTATTCGCATTCTGCGTTCCAAATGAACGGTGTGTCTTTCTTCAACAACTTTTCCATTGCTGCGGTTATCTATGCATAACCCTTTATAAATTTCCTGTAATATCCAGTATGGCCTAATGTAGATCGCAACATCTTGATTGAACTTGGTGTTGCTAAGTTTGCAATAACTGCAATCTTCGTAGGGTCTACCATCAATCCTTGCTTACAAACAATGTGGCCAAGTAAAATTCCATAAGGCACACAGAAAATACACTTTTTCAAATTCAATGATATTTGATGTTGTCGACACTTCTCGAGCATCATGCGGAGATTCGCACAATGATTTTTCAATAGACCAAATATAGTCCAATCATCAAAATACGCTTCTAAAAACTTATGCATAAAATCTTTAAATGTTGCGACGACGACTCTAGAGAATATGACAGGTGCGTTCTTCAGCCCAAAAGGCATGACGGTGTACTGGAATGACCCCCATTCTGTAGCAAATGTTGTCTTATGCCTATCCGCAGGATCAATCCCGATCTGATGATAACCATAGAAACCATCAGTGAAAGAATATGCCTCATTTCCTCCAACGTTATCAAGCACTTCGTTTGTGAATGGAGTGGGAAATGGGTCGTGCATGGAAGCATCATTTAGCTTTCTGAGATCCACACAAATCCTGATCTCGCCTTTTGTTTTCTTGTCTTGAACAACCATGGGGCTAATCCATTCGGATTCTTCAACTGGTTCAATGATTCCTGCTTCTAGCATCTTATCTAGCTCTGCGCGGACTTTTTCCTTATACCACGGATTCAATCTGTATTGCCTCCGCTTGACAGGCTTAGCACCTGGCTTTAAAGGTATTTTCATAACCCCTAGGTTTCCCAAAATTCCTTTCATTTCTGTAAATTTTGTTGGAAATAGTTCCTGATACTCATATAAGGTATCTGCAATCTTTGCAATAGTCTGATCATCCCAATAATCTCCTGATTGATGCAAACTTTGGCTCTTTGTCTGTGCCAATATTCACTTTTTGTGTTTTTACTGGTCCAGTCATATCTGGGATTTCCAACGAAGGTCCTTCTACCTCACACGCGCCTTCTGATTCTGGTATATCTATGTTGCACGGGTCATCCTCATCATCTTCATTTGTATCATTAGTATCTTCAGCTAAGTTGTAACACTCGATCAAGTTCTCTTCATGTTCCTTCCAATTCTGACTGTAGGTTCGCAGGAACGCACTCTGTCCCAAAAAAATCTTGTAATGTTATGTTTTGATGATGACAGTCGTCCTAGAATATGCACTTCTTGATTAGCTGTAATGCTTCATGGATTAATGGATTCTCGTCTTCAAAACTGAAGTCCTTCTGGAAGTTCGCAGCGAGCAGCTCCCAATCAGTGAGTTCACTGCGCAACTCGAGGTTGAGGTACCATTTCTCTAGGATACCCGCATCCAATGTATGTACAAATAAATGTACCCATTCTGTAACTGGTCTTTCCACCCATGCCTTTGAACAGATTTCAATGTGCTAACTAGGGTCTGTCTGTCCCTTATACTTTTCAAAGGGTAAAGTAACCTTTTCGACGAATCGGATCTGCATCTTAGTTCTGCATTGATCCCAAGTGGTCAATGTTTTCTTATGTGCATTCCACCATCTGGCAGGTGTATCGTGCAATGCTATATCTAAAGCTGGTAGTCTATGCTCATCTGGTATTACTGCAGTATATTCCCTTATGAAACTATAAACATTAGCAGAACCATCATATGTGGGAATAGGACTCACCTCTTTTCCGATCCAGCGCGGTGATTTTGTAACCTGCGCACATATTCTTGCTAATACTTCATGCATACGACTTTGCCAATTCTCCAATCCTGTATCTGAGTCAGAGATACAAGAAGTGTCACATCGCCAGCTGAGCGTACCGTCCGCAGTAGGATTAATGTAGTCTTCCTTATTCGCAGTCAACTGGTATAGTCGGTCTAAATCTTGAGCTTGAGATTCCTCCTGAATCGGCTCACTGTATCTATCACCATATTTAGGATCCAATGGTTCGATGACCCTAAGATGCTTCCCTTCAAAGATCATCTTCTTTGTCTTCAAGTTTATGATAGCCAAGTTATCCATAGCCCAATCAATTCCCAATATTGCTGGAAAAGGTTGACTATCATCCACAATTTCAATAACCTCAAAGTCTGCATGACTCTGTACTCTGTCAATGTCAACTACTACATTAGCTAAGCGGCCAAAAGGTATGACCTTCTCCTGATTATCCATTTGTAACTGGATAGGTGACTAGAGCAACTTTGGTCGACCCATCTGCTTCCATGTCTGCTTAGTCAAGACATTCAATTCTGATCCCAAATCAAGGATGACTTCATCCATTTCGAAATCTCCTATCTGCGCAGTAAGCCTCATCTCTCAGCCTGTTCTTTTGTGATTCCTTATATGATGTACAACGCTAGCTGGAGTCTCTGTTGCAATCTGAGGTTCATACTGGCCGATAAGCTTTTGGAGCTCTACTATGGATTTTTCACTTTTTAGTAACTTCATGTAGCTTCGCAAGAACTGCACAACAGAAGTACGGACATCTGTCGCAGTACTTGTTTTATCATACGAAGTCGACATGTCTTCAGCATGCGGTGTTTCACTACGCAGTGGGATCCTTGATGAATTATCTACTGGTTCTCTAAAGGTATCCCGTGCGTCAATGAAGATCTCCTTGTTCTTCTGTAGGTTAAGAGGGGGTGCTTTTCCTGGAGCTTTCCTTATCCATACTATTTCAAGGGGATCCTTCTTCGTATGTGCCTCCCCTGATGTTGAAGCTTCCGCTCCTCTGTCATGGCCTATCTTAGTGCCACTGCACATGACCACATTGATGCTCGGATCCACTAGTCTATTCTCTACTGCGATCCACTGGACGTTTGGAGTCGGAGCCTCTGTTCATCTTCTCTTCTGCATTTCCACCTCTAATACTGGGCAATCTTCAATGAGATGCTCAAATGATTTACAATAATTGCACATAGTGCATGGGTTAACACAATCTCTAGACGTGTGCCCGGGTTGGCCACAGTTATAGCAAATGACTTGGCCGCAGCCTCTTCCTTGTGCCGGACCAGCATTTCTTCCTTTGCCGCGGTATCCACCACCACGACCTTTGTATCCTCCTTGGTCATATTGTGTATTTTCTTGTTTTGACTGGGTATCTTCTTGTACGCGGTACAAGACAGTGCCTCACATTGAGTCCATATCCCTTTTTCTTTCATTCATTAATTCATATGCACGGCAGTTGGATTCATCATGTCCAACTGATTTACAGAAATTGCAGTATAAATTCTTAGAAGTTTTCACATATTTCTAGATTAGGTAACAGCCTTCAGGTCTATGTCCTGTGGTTCTACAAATTTCACACCATGGGGCCTGGTTCTGATTTAATGGGTTAGGCACACCACTGTTAATATAGTAGCGAAATAGAGGGCAATGTTCGCAATCATGACCTTCTCCTATACAACTTGTACACCAGACCTCCTGTCTAGGTTCATATCTTTGTTCTTTACCATTTTTCATACTTTGCAGTTCAAGTGTCAGGGTGGTCAACTGGTTCTGGATCTGAGACATCCCAGAACTAGTATCACCAATCGGTGAAGCTTCCAGCTTCATTGTAATTTCCAAGGCCTCTTCCTGGGATAAAACCTTCTGCTGCATCAATGGTAATTTGATATGAGGTAACAGCGCAGCAATGAACCATTCTTTATGATGTTATGGTGGTATAACAAAACTTACTTGGTCTAGTAAGGTCTTAAATTTCTGATCAAATTCCCAGATCGTTTCAGTTGGCCTCTGCTTTATTTCCTTCAGCTCAGTGATACACTGAGACTCAGACTTAGGTTTCTTGAACTCTGCCACCAGCGCGACTTTAATCTCTGCAATGGTTCTCAGTTGTACGGTAGAGTATTTCATAAACCAATGTAACGCTCTATCCCTGTAAGTGGTGATGAGCTATGCTTGCTTCACAGCATCGTCCTGGATTTTTTTTACACTCCATACGGCTTCACAAAGGAACCAATGCTGATCAGGGTCTTCTAGGCTAGTTCCTCTGAATATTGGCAGTTTCATATCAGTGTTTTCCATTGTGCTACTAGATGGTGGGGCGCCGGGATTAGTGCACGGCTATTGTAAAGGGATCTGCGCAGTAAATACAAATGGGACTATCGGGAGAGATGGACTAGGCTGAGTCTTTTGTGGGGTGGACTGCGTAGCGGGTGGGTTCTGCGATAAGGGTGGCGCGGTTTGTACAGCCAGTGGATTCTCAGGGGTAAATGGTTGTGTAAATTCACTATCAAGATCGCAGGGGATCTCAGTATCTATATGAAGTTTAGGGCCTTCCGGATTCTTATTAATTTTATATCTCTTACCACTTCTAAGAGTATGTGCCTCTTCGTCAAAATCAATATGTGTACTGTTTATCATGACAAACTTCAAGCATATTACTGCATTCTTAGAACACCTTTATCAGCTAACAACATCTTAATGTATAGACTAAGATTGTTCAGAAACTTACCTTGGAATCCTCCAAAAAAATGTGCTTCTGCTTGGATGTAGGATTTGAGTGTGTCTACAGCAAATTCTGTTACAAATCCTTCTAGCATATGATCGACCCAATAATCAATTGCACATGAAAACGGGTTGTCTAACGCTTTAAGCTGCGCTGTGAGCTCGGGAGTCCACTCTTTAGGAACTCCTCCTTGGAAACAGTTTTTCTTCTATGTGAGCCGTGAGATCCACGCATGTAGCTCGTTTGGAAACGATGCCCAAAAGATCTTGTGAATGTCGTCCAACAGATATCTCCGACCACTGTGTGTCGCTTAGACGCGGATGTCTATTTTCTTGTCTGTTAAAATCGCTTATGGTCTTATCCCACCAAGCTTGGATTTCTGTCTTTTCAGGATGCCAATAGTCAGATCCTTCGGGGAACTGATATTCTTCTTCACACATCATGATTGCAACTCAACGGAACCATTTAAACTCATCATGGATTCTAGCACGGCAACGAAACCATTTGTTGGCTTAAACTAACCCAGAGGTTTCCAATTAGACCTAGGTTCTTAGTGGTTCTCCCTTTGACCAACAAAACCCCTTCGCACCGGCCCTTTTGGCAAAAACCTGCAAGCAGGTTGAGGTCTCACCCTTGTTGTATCTTTATGGGGTACTGCGGAATCAGGTTTCCATAGTAAATGATGAGTTGTTTATCTGAACAAGCTGTGCAACGCAGGACAGAAGGAGTGCTCTGTGGGGCAAAGTGATGCGGTGAGCAGCAGGATCTATGCTGCGAGCAGTACTACGCGGTGGAGGCAACACTGCGGGCTGCACCAAGGGTTTCTTACTGCTGCGAATCTTCTACTGGAACCGTGAATCACCCACAACTATCCTCAATACTTGGTAAATCTCAGAAACGTTAAGGCACTGAAATGAATATCACTCATCCATTCATTCAGGCACTTACTCGCTATCTTTCTAACATTCGTCAAGAACTTGGATTATTACAACATGAACTGAAATGATAAACATGATTAATTGTGCTACGTTCCTTCACTGTGATTAAGAAAGCAATTATACTTAAATGACTAATTCACAACCTTAACATAGAATTGAAATGTTCACCATTCATCTGCTTCTGTAGAACCTAGCATATCATTCCCAAACTTCTCCTATTGGTAAATCCATATCAAAGTTCTCGTATTATAGCATGCAAGGAACCATTCAAGCATTCATTCTACAGAAAATACAGACAGTCATTCATTCATAAACATCATCACATAACATAGGATTTAACGTGGTTCACTTTCCCGGATAGAAAGCTACGTCCACAAGAACGGTTGGTAATATATTTCTTTCAAAAGGGATGGGGCAACCGTTCTTAGTCTGTGCACTCAGCTGCAAACTCTTCTTTCTCTCAGCTAGGTCTCTGCGCACACAGCTGCAAATCCTTTACAATATTCTCAGCTCAGAGAGATTTTACAATACAAAAAGGTTATCTCCTTAAGTTCTCAGCAACAAAAGAATAACAACCCAAGACCGAACAACACACATAGAGAACCCAACACACCAAACCCCCATCCCATACAAAATGTATTCTTAAATAGATTATGCCCAAAGGTCATGTCTGTACAATACCGAAGACCTAAAACCCCAAAACCCTAAGGGTTTCCAAAACTGCGCCAGTTTTCCAAACCAGCTTGCTGTGTCCTGGTAGCGTCTGCTTGATCATGGCAGATCTCCACATCCTCATTCTTTTTCTATCGACCTTCCTATCGCACGCATGCCTACAAGCTGCTTCTGCCGAATTGTTTCTCTCTAACGGTTTTACCTTCTACGCGTGCCAAACGTCACTTTCCTTAACAACCCACGCATGGCCGCCTTCCTGTTTTTCCTACGTCCGTCGCTCGGCAATCCTGAAACATCTTTCCAAAAATGGTTGTTACCAGTCAAGATAGTAACTACACTTGATACTTGTCTGGCACACCGCTTTGCTGGCTCCACGTAGCCTCCTAACTCCGTAGCACTGCTTCAGTGCAGTACTGGTCTTCACATCACGGCCAAAACTTCGACGCTATGCGCAACTCCGCAGTCTCGTCAAAATTTGGATGTTGCGCACAACTTCGCAGCATCCTCAATACTTAGCCAAAATTTTGTTTCTGAGCTACGCTCAGCTCAGCCTTCCCTGCTTGCCTCAAAAAGGTGCTTCCCAAAAATTCATCTCAACCTGGGCCCAACAGCCGAGAAATAGAAAGGATGTGGTTTTGTTTGGAAAGCATAAGTGATAATGTTAAACCCTAGCTATCGATGTGAATGAAATATACATGTCTAAATTGATGTTTTAAAGGAATGACAATAACAACTCTCGATTCTGCAATTAAATTGTCTATTGTAATGAAACCTTCAATTTGGCAACTGTTCAAATGTTTCTAAATAATAATGTAATGAAACCTGTTGATCCCAGCTAGGGTGTAGAGATATTACAATTTAATCTGTTAATTTAATAAAGCTATGTTTGCCCTAGTTGTTAATAACTTGGTATTCTATGATGTAAGTTTTATCACATGCAATTGATAGTTTAGGAAAACAAGGATAATAACAGTGCAGTCGTCAGATAATTTCATTGCTTATGAATATGTAGTTTTTCTATTCTAGCTATTTATTCCTCTATTCGCCCATTTTGGACCTCTGATGAAAGGATAAAATACATAGTAGCTTCCTTTATGTCTGTACAATATAATACAATGAAGACAATATTCATATAAGATCAATCAGATTCTAAAGCAATAAGAAGATAGAAAAAATGGAAATATGGTTAAACAGAATGCATACTTTTGTTTTCTTTGAAATAATTAATAAAGTTCAGTAACTCTAGTTGTTAACATAATGATCACTTTCAGGAATAAGAAAAGAACCTACTGCTATAATTAGTTTCTGTTAAGTTGTGTCAGCATACAGAATTGAATAGTAAAACAATACATGCATAGATCTAATCTACAGCTGCTAAAATACAAGATGCATGATAACATAGTCTGTGCATGGGTGGTCTTTGGTTTAGATATTTAGATACATGCTAGGTTTCACTTTTAGCTAGGCAAATTTAATGATACCTCTCTGTACTAGAGTACGATGCAGCTCCACGCATGGGGAAAAATGAAGAGGAGTCATTTTATCAGTTTAGCAAATCTAAATTAATTAGGATCTGACATTTTCTACTATTGATAATTAAACAACAATACTAAGCCATTTTCTGAGAGCATCCATGAGATTTGAAAAAGGAAAGCACAGCAGAATAGAACCTGAGTGTAATGGGAGGAACAAATCACTCAAGAAACCTGTTCCACCCAACCTGCTCCCAAACAACCAATATGTATGCCTTAGGACCCCCGAGCATATCCACTGATCCACCAGGAGGAAGAAGGTTCTGCAGCTTAGGACTTCAACTTCCAGCAACAAGAAAATTTATATATCTAGCCTTACAGGTTTAGTAATTCCATGGGATCAGCACTAGCACCTATGGTCTATCTTTCTCATAACATTTGTAGACTTATACTTGCACTCTCCACAGCCTCCCCTATTCGAATCTCTCAGCCATCACCTGATGATCATGAGGAATGTTTCTACATAAAATATTGTAAGAGTTTCCTGCTCAATTCGAATTGCCTTTTATAGGCTGCCTAGGTCTTTGGTAATTAACTGGTCATTAGTGAGCTGCCTGCTCACCTCTCTCTACCTGGAGAGGGAAATGCCACAAAATTAGGGGGAGTTGTCCCATACCAATAGCTAATGGTAGAGTGCAAATGCTGCCATCTGTCCCAATCCTTCCAGCAGCTTCCATTCCTCCTAGTGGGCCAGTAGATACTCTTGTAACATCTTTCTTTAGTGTTTGTCTCCCATTTTCATTTATTAAATAATAATAATGAGTCATTACTTTCAATTTTGACATACTTGGTAATAATTACAAACTTGTAATTATAATTTAACACAAAGTATTTTTTTTGCAAAAAGAATAATAGTAGAAAATAATTATTCTCAAAAATTGGGTAGGTGACACACCCCTAGCACTATCTTGGCGTGTTGAATCCAACGGATTTGACAGTTCGTCGATCCGAGCCACGGTCTACATTCTATGGCTCGTCCCATCTCACATCCAGAAGGCCTTCAGGGACACCTGTTGGATACCTGCCGAGGGCATAGAACTCCAACCGTGCAACAAAACCAGGTTCCGGGGAGTCATGCAGGTGTGTCTAGGCAGGTTCCGACCGAAAACGCTAGACACAAGTGCTCGGTGGATGATTTTCCAGAGTTGACCCCCGTGTGTAAAAATTGCACACTCCCTCACTGATCAAAACCCTAGTTTCCAAGATGGACATACAAGATGAGGGCGTGGCCACTGGGATGGAGGGGAGGGGCACCCCTAGCACTTTCCCGGTGTGCTGAATCCAACGGAGTCGACGATTCTTCAATCCGAGCCACGGTCTTCATTCTATGGCTCGTCCCGTCTCGCATCCAAAAGGCCTTTAAGGACACTTGCTGGATACCTGTCGAGGGCGTAGAACTCCAACTGTGCAACAAAAATGAGTTTCGGGGAGTCCTGCAGGTGTGTCTAGGTAGGTTTCGGCCAAGAACGCTAGCCCTAAGTGCCCGGTGGAATATTTTCCAGAGTTGAACCTAGTGTGAAGGCCATGCCAAATTCGCTAAAGGGGGCCATTTCTATACTGGAGGCCCCCAGGTGTGCATGGCCACCGTGGACAGGTTTGCAATGGCTAGGTGGACCTATGGGAGGCAACGTAATCCAAGTCCTCTCGTCGGTTTGGGTTCTGTGGCCCCGGGTCAAATCCTCCAAGTGTCCTTGAACGGCCCTAGGGTGCCCAACTAGAATGCCCATAGCGCCTACACCGTGTCTCAGTTCAGGAATCCGTCGACTCCGGTGGTCCAGGATGTCAGGTTTTAGCTAGGGGACCCCCCACAGTGTGCCTCGAAGACCCGGAAGCGGTGCCAATGGGCCATCCCTGGAGCTAGAGTTTTGATCAGTGAAGGCCATTCCAAATTCGCTCAAGGGGGCCATTTCTCGTCCGGAGGCCCCCGGTCATGCATGGCCACCATGGACAGATCCACTATGGCCACATGGACCTGTGGGAGCCGATTAAATCTGAGTCCGCTCGTCGGGTTGGGTTCCGTGGCCCCGGGGAAAATCCTCCAGGTGTCCCTGAATGGCCCCGGGGTTCCCGACTAGAATGCCCGTGGCACCCGAACCATGGATCGGTTTGCGAATCCATTGATTTCGGTGGGTCCGGGACGGCGGGTTTCAACTAGGGGACCCCCCACAGCATGCCTCGAAGACCCGAAAGAGGTGCCAATGTGCCATCCTTGGAGCTAGGGTTTTGCTCAGTGAAGGCCATTCCAAATTCGCTCAAGGGGGCCATTTCTCATCTGGAGGCCCCTGGGCATGCGTGGCCACGTGGACCTGTGGGAGCCGACGAAATCCGAGTCCGCTCGCCGGGTTGGGTTCCGTGGCCCCGAGGCAAATCCTCCAGGTGTCCCTGAACGGCCCCAAGGTGCCCAACTAGAATGCCCGTGGCACCCTAACCGTGGCTTGGTTCGCGAATCCGTCGATTTTGGTGGGTTCGAGACGGTGGGTTTCAGCTATGGGAGCCCCCACAGCGTCCCCCGAAGACCCAGAAGTGGTGCCAATGAGCCATCTCCAAAGCTAGGGTTTTGCTCAATGGTTTCCGTTCCAAATTCTCTCAAGGGGTGCATTTCTCGTCCAGAGGCCCCCGGGCATGCGTGGCCACCATGGTGCCCGACTAGAATGCCCGTAGCACCCGAAGGCCATTCCAGATTCGCTCAAGGGGGCCATTTCTCGTCCGGAGGTAGAAGAAGATCAATTTTCGACAAAACAATGTAGTTAGCAGAAGAAGATCAATTTTCGACTAAACAATGTAGTTATTACATGTGGAGGCAGCGGTTTCCCGTGGAAAATGAGTGTAGGGTTGAGCAGGGGAAAGATGTTGGGAAATGGGCTATTACATTAGCTTTTTTGATGGGCGGCTGTAGGTATCTATGCTTTTCTTCCGAGGGAAATCCTATTTTCGTCAGAAGAAAAGCATAGATACCTACAGTCACCATATTTCCTTCTGTAAACCACTTGCCCATCAGAAAAGCTAATGTAATAGCCCATTTCCCAACATCTTTCCTCTGCTCAACCCCACACTCATTTTCCACAGGAAACCGCTGCCTCCACATGTAATAACTACATTGTTTTGTTGAAAATTAATCTTCTTCTGCTAACTACATTGTTTTGTCGAAAATTGATCTTCTTCTGCACTCCGGAAAAGAAATGGCCCCCTCGAGCGAATATGGAATGGCCCTCATTGAGCAAAACCCTAGCTTCGGGGATGGCCCATTGGCACCGCTTTCGGGGCTTCGAGGCACGCTATGGGGGGTCCCCTAGCTGAAAACCAACATCCTGGACCCACCGGAGTTGACAGATTCGCAAACCGAGCCACGGTTCCGGTGCCACGGGCATTCTAGTCGGGCACCCCGGGGCCGTTCAGGGACACCTAGAGGATTTGCCCCGGGGCCACGGAACCCAACCCGGCGAGAGGACTTGGATTTCGTCGCCTCCCACAGGTCCACATGGCCATTGTGGACCTATCCACAGTGGCCACGCATGCCCAGGGGCATCCAGACAAGAAATTGCCCCCCTGAGCAAATTTGGAATGGCCATCACTGAGCAAAACCCTACTTAAGGAGATGGCTCGTTGGCACCGCTTCCGAGTCTTCAAGGGATGCTGTGGGGGGTCCCCTAGCTGAAACCCACCATCCCAGACCCACCGGAATCGATGGATTCACGAACCGAGCTATGGTTCGGGTGCCACGGGCATTCTAGTCGGGCACCCCGGGGCCATTCAGGGACACCTAGAGGATTTGCCCCGGGGCCACGGAACCCAACCCGGCGAGCGAAATCGGATTCTGTCGGCTCCCACAGGTCCACATGGCCATAGTGGATCTGTCCACGGTGGCCACGCAAGCCCGGGGGCCTCCGGACGAGAAATGGCCCCCTGAAGCGAATTTGGAATGGCTTTCACTAAGAAAAACCCTAGCTCCGGGGATGGCCCATTGGCACCACTTCCGGGTCTTTGAGGAACGCTGCGGGGGGTCCCCTAGCTGAAATCTAGTGTCCCGGACCCACCAGAGTCGATGGATTTGTGAATTGAGCCATAGTTCGAGCGCTACGGGCATTCTAGCCGGGCACCCCGGGGTCGTTCAGGGACACTTGGAGGATTTGACCTGGGGCCACAGAACCCAAACCGGTAAGAGGACTTGGATTACGTTGCCTCCCACAGGTCCACCTAGCCTTTGCGGACCTTTACATGGTGGCCACACACGACCGGGGACCTCCAGTCGAGAAATGGCCCCCTTTAGTGAATTTGGCATGGCCTTCACACTAGGTTCAACTCTGGAAAATATTCCACCGGGCACTTAGGGATAGCGTTCCCAGCTGAAACCTGCCTAGACACACCTGCAGGACTCCCCAAAACCTAGTTTTGTTGCACGGTTGGAGTTCTACGCCCCCGGTAGGTATCCAGTAGGTGCCCCTGAAGACCTTTTGGATGCGAGATGGGATGAGCCATAGAATGAATACCGTGGCTCGGATCGACGAACCATCGACTCCGTTGGATTTAGCAGATAGTGCTAGGGGTGCCCCTCCCCTCCGGCCCGGTGGCCCCACCCTCATCTTGTACATCCATCTTGAAAACTAAGGTTTTTCTCAGTGAGGGAGTGTGCAATTTTTGCACACGGGGGTCAACTCTGGAAAATCATCCACCGGGAACTTGTGGCTAGTGTTCTTGGATGGAACCTACCTAGACACACCTGCATGACTCCCTGGAACTCGGTTTTGTTTCACGGTTGGAGTTCTACGCCCCCGGCAGGTATCCAGCAGGTGTCCTTGAAGGCCTTCTAGATGTGAGACAAGACGAGCCATAGAATGAATACCGTGGCTCAGATCGATGAACCTTCAAATATGTTGGATTAAACACACCGGGATAGTGCTAGGGGTGCCCCTCCCCTCCGGCTTGGTGGCCCCGCCCTCATCTTGTATGTCCATATTGGAAACTAGGGTTTTGCTCAGTGAGGGAGTGTGCAATTTTTGCACATGGGGGTCAAATCTAGAAAATATTCCACCAGGCACTTGTGTCTAGCATCCCCGGATGGAACCTGCCTAGACACACCTATAGGATTCCCCAGAACTTGGTTTTGTTGCACGGTTGGAGTTCTACTCCCCCGGCAGGTATCCAGTAGGTGTCCCTGAAGACCTTCTGGATGCAAGACGGGATGAGCCATAGAATGAAGACCGTGGCTCAGATCGATGAATTGTCAACTCCGTTGGATTCAGCACACTGGGATAGTGCCAGGGGTGCCCCTCCCCTCCAGCTCGGTGGCCCCACCCTCATCTTGTATGTCCATCTTGGGAACTAGGGTTTTGCTCAGTGAGGGAGTGTGCAATTTTTGCACACGGGGGTCAACTCTGGAAAATATTCCACCGGGAACTTGTGGCTAGCATTCCTGTCCGGAACCTACCTAGACACACCTGTAGGACTCCCCGGAACCCGGTTTTGTTGCACGGTTGGATTTCTACGCCCCTGGCAGGTATCCAACAGGTGTCCCTGAAGGCCTTATGACAGCGAGACGGGACGAGCCATAGAATGAAGACCGTGGCTCGGATCGACGAACCGTCGACTCCATTGGATTCAGCACGCCGGGATAGTTCTAGGAATTCCCCTCCCCTCCGACCCGGTGGCCCCACCCTCATCTTGTATGTCCATCTTGGAAACTAGGGTTTTGCTCAATGAGGGAGTGTGCAATTTTTGCACACGGGGGTCAACTCTGGAAAATCTTCCACCGGAAAAAAGAATTATCATGGAAAAGTTGCAAATAAGTACTACTAATGATGTGCTTGAGTTGAATGTGATTCCCAATTATTATGTCATTGTTGGGATTTTGTAGCTGTGAAGAATAACTGTAATAGATGGGGGGGTTGAAGATATGAATCAACAATATTTTGTCCCAAGGAAGTCTTGGTCTCATTTTTTTTTTACTTATGCGACATCACGATGGATTGAGTAGTCATGATTGATCATATGTGTTTATGAATTATTAGACAATTGCTATGATTATTATGACCGTAGCGCATAAAGCATGGAGACTGAGCTACATAAGGAATAGAGGTCATAGAGGTTGTGTGAAGGTAATGTTGAATGTTGTTTCTAGCTCTTGCATTTATTGTAAGGAGAATCATGCTTGAGTGAATCATGCATGGTGGAGATCACTGATTAAGCATTGACCTGAAGGATTTTGCATGTTTATTTTGTACATGATGCATGGTTTTTGTGTATGTGGATCTTGGTGAGATTGTGATGAGAAAAAACCCTTTGACTTGGTGGACTATTCCACATTTACAAGTCAAGTAGAAAAATTCAAAAGAGGTGTAAATGAGAGCAAGCAAATGAATCGCATTGATTCCAATTACACTTGCAAAATCAGAGCAATCAAAGCTCTCAATATCACCGATACCACTCTGTCCCTAAAGAAGATTTCCCTATAAAGTACCTAGATCATGACCAAAGGAAGTGACTACTCCCAATCCAGTGACAAATACCCTCCTCTGATTAGTAGCACTTAGTTTTTTTCTTGCGCAGCCTTCACAGGTTGTAGAGCAATGGCCGTTGCTTTTCCTAGAGGTTAATTAGAGTGTGTAAGATAAGAAGTGTTCTCCCAGCCGGATTTTTTGGCATTTGATTAGCAGCATATAGGCTATATAAGACTGGAAATGACTCAATGTGACTTGGGCACTTAATAGATTGGGTAACAAACCCTTCTAATAGTGATCCTATCCCACTTGGAGTCCAAATACCCCCTATCGAGGGTACGTGTGGTGGGTCACGAATTCTAGGGCTAGATTAGGTTAATAGGGCTACATTAGGTTTCTAGGATTCCAGATTAGTTTCTGAGGGTTAGATTAGTGTTTCTAGAATTAGTTTAGCTTTCTAGGATTTCTAGGGCTAGATTATGTTTCTAGGATTCTAGATTAGTTTCTGAGGGTTAGATTAGTGTTTCTAGGGTTAGTTTAGCTTTCTAGGTTTTCTAGGGCTAGATTATGTTTCTAGGAATCTAGATTAGTTTCTGAGGGTTAGATTAGTGTTTCTAGGGTTATTTTAGCTTTCTAGCATTTCTAGGGCTAGATTATGTTTGTAGGGTTATATTAGTGCTTTTAGGGTTAATCATACATGAATAAACAATCACATGGCTATAAATCATAACTCAAACATCAAATAAATGATATAAGATAACGATATCAAATAAACCATCTAACATGAATAACATTAACCATGCATGAATAAACAATCACATGGCTATACTATGCACCTCAGTCAATTAGGCCTTCTGGATCTTCTCAGTTTTTTATTGTCTCGAACAACCTCTCATGCTCCGCATGAGGTAGTAAGTAGCGTACCTTGTTTGATGACTTCGTTGACATTGTCTGTAGTTGGATGTTTGTACCCGCGATCAAGTGCGTAAGGTGATACACCCGCGACCCTGGTCTATAATTTGTGTATGTGTAGCCATTGCTTTTTGGTCCCTTTCCATCCACTGTAAGATATTCCCCCTGAACAACCATTGAGCCAGTCGGAAAGGTAGTGCCTTCACTATCCGTTAATGATGCGAGGAGGGTTTGCTTCCCCTGGATGCATCGTGCCAACCAATAATTTGTCCCAATTGCACTGTCTGTCGGGGCGACAACTGCGTAGATGTGTCCTGCAAAAATGCATTTTAAGGTCATATTCCAACAAGCAGTTGTTTGATAACTTGGATAATTACAAAAACAAGGAGGGAACCAGGATATGCATGCATAAATGTTTACCTGGTTGTACAAGATCAGATATATGATCATATTCATTCGAAATAGAGGATTGGCCTTCCTCTAACTGGATTGTTTCAGCAACTACACATGGATCCACTGCAAGTGATACATGATCCCATTCATCAACCCAATCCATTGATTCGCACTCATCCCACTCACAACTGCTACAAGACCCACAAAAGAAAGCAAGTTTTCGCGTCCATATTTCAAATAAAGGATTGTTTGAGTTTTGAACCAAATGAAATCCACGAGTGCCTTGCACAGTACTACAACTATAAGAACGTGATTGATCTATATCAACTACATTCTAGAAATTTTTGACAACATGTCCTCTACCTGTTGGTATGTGTTGCTCAGTGGTTCGATCTGACATTTTTTCTTTGCACCATCGAACTGTGGATTTGGCATTCCGAATATGAGGGCCTCCCATGCACCTCATCTCCTCCCTTCGTAGGGCAGTTTTGAGACATGCTCTAGCCCTGTCGTGCTCTCCCTGTCGTGCTCTCCCTGTCGTGCTCTCCCTTTCCATGCCTGGTCTCAAAATAGTTCCATACATGCAGCACATCATAAGTCTTGTGCAACATACTCAACCATTGGAAAACACGTGCATTTTTGAACTGGCCTGCACAACCATCTGACCATATCCAATGCTGATCCATATGTATCCCTCTCTCCTTCAACTGATCATAGAAAATTTTGAAGCAATGTTGCACATAATGCAGGTCATGGCACATGTCGTCACTAATGTAGAAGTTGGTCTATTTCAATATCATCCTCATGTCGTTGCTACTCTCTGGCGCGTGCCTGTACGTGATATGGACCATTATTCTAACTTGGTATGAATGGTAGTATTGACTTTGAATCTCATTATGTGGCTGTAGGGTATAGTTTTCCACAAAGTCCACAATCGACAATATTGTGCCCTTGGGCAAGGTGTCCCTGCACTGTCTGTATTGTTCATCCTGCCATCGTGCTACATGGACGTGTTGTACATAATGCTCGGTCTTTTGGTAGAATTCCTTCATGAAATCACAAATTTGTACCTGGTTCCACAAAACCAAGGGCATTAATACAACATGACATTTTCAATCTGAATATATATGTACAAATTCAACATGTAAGGTATGAAAGCATGCAAACTTAGATTACCTGTGACTTCACCAATGCATTTTTTTTGCTTTCCTTCAAACTATCTACTTGATATGTTATGTACTGGAAGTTCTGCATTTCTACTGACATCCTCCCAAATTCGTGCTCCGCGGTTGCGTGGATGCAGCGGCTCAATAATGCAAATCCACTGCAACTGGAACATGTCCCATATAAACATGATCTTTTATAATATTTTTGTCCTTCAAGCCTTCCACACATTATGCTATGTATAAATTCTCTGGATGCATTCGGTGGTTGTAACAAAGGGAAATCCTGCACAATGTTAGTATGCAAACCACAAAATATATGTCTATATGTATCATAATAGTACTCAAATTCTACATGGTATCTACAACAACATGTACTATGATCAATGCAAATTCTAACATACCAGGGTTTGCATTTTTCGAAGGACCTTTGGCCCAAGTTCAATTGTGTGTGCTCATTCTTGAACCTCTCATAGAGTTTTGTTTGTGTGGTGTCAAGGAAGTGCTTGACATGGGGTTCACCCCCCCTAACACCTTTTCTCAATGTTAAAACATCTCTTTGATTCGATGACGGTCTAGTGTTATCATGCCAAAAATTTTGCACTAGTTCTTTAACAGCATCAATGAGCTTCATGTCTGAACGAGGTAACCTACTAACAAAGGCCCAACAATCTTTTTGGTCTGGGGTCTCAAGTTTTTCTCTAATGGAAGAATACTTTTGGAGAGTCTTTCTATCTACTTTAAAGATTTTACATGTGTGTGATAGTAGGCGACGTTGCCTTGTGGATTTGTCTACAATCGATTCCGACGGTACACGACGAGCCGCATTAAAATATTTTGTGCGAGAAGTTTTTCCAATCAAATTAAATGCAGATTGTAGATTTCTAACAACATGATTGTTGGACTTTGAATTTCTAACTAACTTTATGCACAAAATTCTCCTGACATGAGCTAGAAAATGTGATTTTAACAAAGCAAGAAACAACTAACATTTTGCTGCATCGGTTTTGGATTCAAAAGAATCTTTGATTATCTTATTACAATGGAAATCAATAGTGCATTTGGACATCTTACCTTCAAGTCTTGAAAATGAACTTTCATCCACATGAATACGTCTGGGAGTTCTTCGTCGTCCGGTTGATAGTTGAGGCAAGGGAGTCGGCAAGGAAGTATGAGTCTCGTCAATGGTTTGTTGTGGCCCTTCGTTCAGTAATTGGTCCTGCAATGGAGTGTGTTTTCCAGGTGGGTGCTCTTCTTGGGGTGGTTTCCAGTTAAGAACTTGTTCAACATCCATCCATTCATACTCGACATCAGGCAATATTTGATTGACTTCAACCACTTTTTCATTACTTGTTGATGGATCTAAGGCACTAACATTCTAATTTTTACAATTTTGCATGTACAACCTGGCCTTTTCTCTTATCTCATGGGCTTTTTCAGGGGACAGCGACCTCCTTCTAGACTTTGTTTGATTATTACTTCTATTGCTCATATTCAATGCGCTTTTGGAAAAATGAAAATATGACCCCTGCAAGAATGAACAACAAACAAGATATTAAAACTCAATGTGCGTGATTATTAAAGCTCGATGTAGCAATTGGTTATGTACAACAACATCTAGTGATAATGTTTTCATATAATCTTAAAAGCTATTGGGAATGCCCTACGTATAAAGTTACAACATCACATCTAGGAACTAAGTAGGATGGTATTGGATGGTGGTATGGGATGTTAGTAGTCCAGCAAATTCCCTACAAGGGAGAAGCTCATATTGACTTCATTTTCATGGTATGGATGAGGGAAAATAGCCCCAAAAGACTAAGACTTTTCAATTGTTTAGGTGTTTGTGTGAGTTGTTGTAGTGAAACCATGAGGAATTCAACAAATGTTTGTCTACTAAATGGAGGAATGTGATTATGAAATGTTATTGGTGGTGATGCAAGTAAATATTTTTTATTATATTCATGAAAGGTTGAAAGCATTGCTTGGTGCAAGTTGTAGTTTTTTTTTGGTAGGATGTTTTTATTGTCTATGTTGAAGATTAAGAAGACTAAAATAGATCTATCATATAATTCATGAGGAAAAACCAAAATAGATACCATTCAAACAAGTGAATGAAGACTAAATTACATTTAACAAGATCAAATTTTCACCATACCTCAAGGATTATGATTGCTCTTTGCTTCAAATGTCAAATGCTCTTTTGATGTGCCCACTATATGTAAGAAGACTTCATGTGTATCCAAGTAGCATGAGAATTCAATCCAAGGTTCCAAATAGAATCCAACTATTGTGTATTCACTCAATTGATCCAAATAGATCCCAATAGGTGTGTATTCAATATAAAGAGACAAATAGAGCCCCAAATATTGTGTATTTTATCCAAATGGTGTATGAATTCAATATACCATGAAAATGCTTGTTGGACTGTGCATGAAACCAACGAACAGAACGTGATGAATGAAGGAAAAAATGCGGGAGAAAGAACGTGGGTGATTTTCTAAATTTTATGTTCAACAGGGACACGCACGCGCCTCTGGCGCGTGCGCGCATCTGGCATGTGCGCGCATCTGGCATGTGCGCGTCCTTGCTGAATGTTGCAATAGTTGGTGGGTAATGTTGTATAAAGACTGCTCGGAGCTACGATTATTGTGAGATTGCAGTATGTCAGATTTGTTCATAATTACCATCAGATTTTATTCTCTTAGGGCGATGCAGATGTGACAAAATGCACTTTGATGGTTAGTTTTATTTGCTGGGAAATATTTGCCCGGTTAATTTATGGGGAAGGATAACAGTCTTGATACTCCCACCCCTATGGAAAGCTGGAAAAGCATAGCACAGAAGGTATAAGCTTGGCTTCATGTAATATGCAGAGCACTCTTCTTTACATTGTTGTATTAATCAAGATCTAAGGCACCTGTTATCCCTGGTCTCAGTGTAGGATTAAGATGATGAGATGTAAAGGATCTAATCAAGTAGTCATGGAGGGCCTCCTCATCGTGGAAGATTTTACGAATAGTGTTCATCTGCTGTAAGTGGAATCACAATTGCAATAAAATAAGGTTTTTTGTCATGATGATCTGATGATGATGATCTGATGATGATGATGATGAAGATCATGATGAAGATCATGATGATGATGAAGATGGTGATGATGATGATGACTAATGGAGATGATGATGATGATGATGATGATGTTGACGATGATGTCGATGATGAAGATGATGACGAATATGTAGCACATCATCCTCATCATCATCATCATCTTCATCATCATCAACAACATGATCATCATCATCACCATCATCATCGTCATCATCTTCATCATCAACATCATTGTGAGGACGAGGATGATGATAATGATGATGATATGATGATGATGATGGTGGTGGTGGATGATGATGAATATGAGTACGATAATGATGATGATGATGATGGTGATGAAGATCACGATGATGATGAAGATGGTGATGATAATGATGATGACGATGAAGATGGTGATAATGATGATGATGATGACTAATGGAGATGATGATCATGATGATTGATGATGATCATGATGTTGATGATGAAGATGATGACAAATATGTAGCACGTCATCATCATCTTCATCATCATCCACAACATGATCCATAGCATGATCATCTTCATCGTTGTTGTCATCATCATCATTGTGAGGAAGAGCATGCAGATGATGATGATGATGAAGATGATGATGATGACGACGATGATGATGATGATGAAGATGATGATGATGACGACGATGATGATGAAGATGATGACTAATGGAGATGATGATGATGATGATGATGTTGATGATGAATATGCAACACATCATCCTCATCATCATCATCATCTTCATCATCATCAACAAATGATCATCATCATCACCATCATCATCGTCATCATCTTCGTCATCATCATCATTGTGAGGATGAGGATGGTGATGATGATGATGATATGATGATGATGATGATGGTAGTGGTGGATGATGATGAATATGAGTACGATGATGAAGATTATGATGATGATGACGAATATGATCATCGTCATCAAAATCATCATATTCGTCATCATCATCTTCATTAGTCATCATCATCACCATCTTCATCATCCTCACCATCACCATCATCATCATATGATCATGGTCACGATGATCATTGTCTTCGTCATCATAATCGGCATCTTAATCATCCTCATCATACTCGTCATAGCCATCTTCATCATCATCATCATCATCATCATCATCATCATGAAGATGATGATGAAGATGAGGATGAGGATGAGGATGAGGATGAGGATGAGGATTATGTGCAACATATTCATCATCATCATCTCCAGTATTCATCATCATCATCATCACCATATTCATCATCATCATCATCATCACCATCTTCATCATCATCATCATCATCATCATCATCATCATCATCTTCGTCATGATGATGATGATGATGATGAAGATCATGATGATGATGAAGCTGATGATGATGATGTTGTTGATGATGACGATGATGACTAATGGAGATGATGATGATGATGATGATGATTATGATTTTGATGATGAAGATGATGGCGAATAGCAACACATCGCCATCATCATCATCTTCATTAGTCATCATCATCACCATATTCATCACCCTCCCCATCACCATCATCATCATATGATCATGGACATGATGATCAATGTCTTCGTCATCATAATCGACATCTTCATCATCCTCATCATACTTGTCATAGCCATCTTCATCATCATCAGGAAGATGATGGTGAAGATGATGATGAGGATGAGGATGATGTGCAGCATATTCATCATCATCTTCATCATCAACATCATCATCATCTCCAGTAGTCACCATCTTCATCGTCATCATCATCATCACCATATTCATCGTCATCATCATCATCATCATCATCATCATCATCATCTTCGTCATCATGATGATGATGATGATGATGAATATGATGATGATGATGTTGATGATGATGACGATGACGATGATGACTAATGGATATGATGGTGATGATGATAATGATGATTATGATGTTGATGATGAAGATGATGGCGAATATGCAACACATCATCATCATCCACAACATGATCCACAGCATGATCATCATCATCGTCGTCATCATCATCGTCATCATCATAATTGTGAGGACGAGCATGAGGATGATGATGATGACGATGATGATGAAGATGACGAAGATGTTGTTGGAGATGATGACGAATATGCAACACATCATCATCGTCTTCGTCGTGATGATATGATGATGATAATGATGATGATGATGGTGGTGGTGGATGATGATGAATATGAGTATGATGATGATGATGATGATGACGATGATGATGATGATGATGAAGATGACGAGGAATATGCAACAAATCATCAACATCTTCATCATCATCATCAACATGATCATCATCATCAACTTCCTCCTCCTCATCATCATCATCATTTTGAGGATGGGGATGATGATGAGGATGATGAAGATGATGATCATATGATGATGATGATGATGATGATGATAGTCATCATAATAGTCATCTTCATCATCCTCATCATACTCGTCATCACCATCATCCTTATCATGATGATGATGACAACGATGATGATGAAGATGGTGATGATGATGATGACTAATGGAGATGATGATGATGATGATGAAGATGATGAATATGCAGCACATCATTCTCATCATCATCATCATCAACAACATGATCATCATCATCACCATCATCATCATCATCATCGTCATCATCATCATCATTGTGAGGACGAGGATGACGATGATGATGATGATATGATGATAATGATGATGGTGGTGGATGATGATGAAGATGATGATGATGATGACGAATATGATCATCATCATCAAAATCATCATATTCGTCATCATCATCATCGCCATCTTCATCATCCTCACCATCATCATCATCATCATATGATCATGGTCACAATGATCATTGTCTTCGTCATCATAATCGTCATCTTCATCATCCTCATCATACTCGTCATCGCCATCTTCTTCGTCATCATCATCATCATCTTCGTATCGTCATCATTTGATGATGATGATGATGATGACGATGAAGATGTTGTTGATGATGATGAGGAGGAAGAGGGTGATGACGAAGATGATGATGATGATGATGGTGGATGGTGATGAATATGAGTACGATGATGAACATGATGATGATGTTGATGATCATCGTACTCATCATCAACATCATCATCATCATCTTCATCATCATCGCCATCAATGTTGATGATGAGGATGATGATGATGATGACGTTGACGATGAAGATGATGACCTAGATGTTGATGAAGATGAGGAAGAAGGACGATGATGATGATGGTGTTGATAATGACAATGATGATGATGAAGAAGATGATGATGATGATGATGGTGATGAGGATGAAGAAGATGATGATGATGGAGATGATGTTGATGTTGATGAGGATGGTGATGAAGATGATGATGATGACGAAGATGACGATGGTGGAGATGTTGATGAGGAAGGGGGAGATGACAATGATGATGAATATGTTGATGATAATAATGATGGTGATGATGATGATCATCATCATCATATTCATCATGATCATCATCATCTTCATCACCATCATGATCATCATCCTCCTCACCATCATCCTCATCACCATCATCATCATCATCATCATCATCATCATCATCACCATCATCCTCATTCTCATCTTCATCACGATTGCCATCATCATCATCACCATCATCATCCTCTCATCATCATCACCATCATCCTCATCATCATCTTCATCACCATTGTCATCATCATCATCATCACCATCACCATCATCTCATCATCATCAACATCATCATCAACATCTCCCCCTTCCTTATCAACATCTCCATCATCGTCATCTTCTTCATCATCACATCTTCATCAACTTCATGTATCCCCTTGACAAAGGAAATTAAATAAACCATACAAAGGCATACAATAGCGCGTATGCGTAAGGACGCGTGCGTGTTGTTCTTAACGCATGCGCGCACCTACACGTGCGCGCTTTCATTCACGCATGTGCGTGTTTGCGCGTGTGTGTAGTTGCGCGCGCATGTTTGAATTCAAATTATTTTTGGCGCCCTTGCAGGCTTGGAATTAGCTTCGGATTGCACCTTTAGGCTCGGTCTGATTTATAGTAGAAAACATCAAACGCTACAACTTCCTGTTTTTCACAGCTAGTTCTGCATAAGCTCCACGAGTGCACTGCAGATGAAATTGCACACACTTGTCGAGCTCTGTGTGCAGATTCCAAATATATAATTTTTTAATAGATCTATTGTTGTTCTCTATTTTTAATTCATTTTAAACTGCACTCATGTCAAATTCGTAAAAAACATAGGTCGTTTATTTGGCCTATAACTTTTGATTGGCTTACCTATTTCGAAAACGGAAAAGAACCCACATAAGAGCACAGAAATACCTACAACCTAAAAAAAACGCATTTTGATTATTTTTAGACCATGATATGGTGGATTAAAACTTGACAATGTCATTTTAGGGCTTCACTAACTTCGGTAATTTAAAAAAATATGAAATTGACTTAAAATTTTGGAAAAAATAGCCCTGCACAAGATTTTTCTTTTGCCTACGCCTCTACATATTTTTTTCTCGTAAATTGAAAATTTACATAGCAAACAGGCGGGTCAAAAAAAACATGTGCATTATGCTTTAGAAAAGAAATAACATACCAATCTTCGAATAATGACATTTTGGGGTGGTTATACCACTTTTCCATAAATAAAAATTATATATTCCAAAAGGTCATCCGTTTTTCTACATTTCATCTTTTTACACCTAATCGGAAAAAGTTTTGTAGGTACCTCTAATAATTGATTTTAATGATAATATTTTTGTTGTTCCAGAATGTCATTCCAACTAATGTGTCATAATTGGGTATCATTACCTTGCACCAGCCCATTATCCTCTTTGGATTTTGAATCTTGCAGATGATTGATAACATTTTGAAGAGTTACTTTGTTGATTATGATTGAGTCATCTACAACAGTAAGTGGAGTGTTCAACAAATCTAATATTTTTTCAGTTTGAGACATTATGAGGACTATGTGAGGCCTCCTTGTGTGGAAGGACCAAGTTGAATCAATCAACAAGGTGAGAGCTTCTTGCAACTCCGCCCTTTTACAAATGAGACTAAACAAACTCAAACTAAAAAAGGTGAAGGTGTTGGTCTTAGCCGAGAATGCACTCAAATACAATGCAATTCATTTTTTCCTTCAATTTGATATTGTACAAAAACACATGCAAGTACCAAAAACTACACTAGAACTTACAAAAACAACACTTTGCAAGTTACACTTGTGATTGTTGAATTAATGAATCTATTATACCAGAGTTTTTGAATGATGATGATCTGGTTCTGCAACTTTTCTTTTTTGGAGCAACTGTAGTAACAAGCTGCAAACTTGGTTGGATCCTTCAAATGGATCCACCAATATGGAAGCTTTGGTAGAAGTTTCACATAGCAACGAAGGAACCATAGATTCACGAGCCACCAACAATACTCTCAATGTTCCACTCATGTCTCCACGGTCAAAACTCACCACTAGTCTACAATCTCAATTGATAATGCCACGAGAATTAAGAAAGGAGCAATTAGTACAAGCCTCACCAAAATATTCTTCCTTGTAATAGCTACAAATAAATAATCTCTATTCTTTTGGACTTAATCCTTAATCAGCTAATACAAAATCTCTAGAAAAGCTTACAATCTCCAACAATCTTTTGTAAACACTAGCTTCTTCACGCAACTCTTAATTGGTTGTACATCATAGACTAGTGCTCATGCACTAGAGAGGGCCATAGGTTTGTCCACATTCAGGATATCAACCAACCAATTAAGCATAATTAGGGTTGGCGGAAGCACTCAACTTTTCAAATGGGCAAGAAACTCCATAAATACACATGCAAGAGATAATATGTTCAAAACTTCTGTCGATCCACGTACAATACAAATCCTTCTCTCCCTGTCAAGCAAGTGTAACAAAAAATGAATGCTAGAAAAAGAACTATAGAGAGGTGCTTGTCCCAAATGAAGGAAATATAATCTTTATAGAATGACATGGCTCTACTGCATTTAGCTGCGTATTCTTTTTTTCCTCTTCCGAGTATGCAAGTCACCGGTTCATGTCTTAGCAAAGGTTATTTTGGAGATAGACCCACACGATAACCCACTCACTTCACTCTTTAAATATCACGATATTCACAACCCCCATACCGCTAAGTGTCTTAGTATCAGACCTCAAAATATTCGTACTCCAACTCAAGACTTCTTGTCAGAAGCTTCAAATCCTGAAAATAAAAGAATTCCGAGCGTCAAAACAGCTTGTAAATTTATTACAATACTAGAAACTCCAATGCTTCGATTTCTTGAATTTTTTAAGTTTGAAATTGCTTTTACTTATGAAAAAACACTTTTAATAAAATCTTGGGAATCCTTGTTCAAAACATCGATGATTTAACCACCAAAAATTTCAAAGAAAATGAATTTGGTAGATGTTAGGGTTTTGGCTCCTTTACGTCCATAGCATGAGCCTTCACAAGTTATGGATGTAACAAGAGGGGGTCATCAATAGTCCTTTCAAATCTTCAATGTCGCAAGAGAGCTCACCCGTACCAGGAATCAATCTCTCACCATAGTCTTCACTTCCTCCATGCACAATAAAGAGAAGAAGAACATGTAGTCTTCACCTCGTTTTTGCACTGGTATTCACTTGTTTTCGCACCAGTATTCACTTAGAAAGTGTGCAGAGAGCCCATGCACTTTAGCACACCAGCAGAGATATTTCAAGGAAAATCCAAAATTAGGGTTTCGACTCAACTTTAACGTATAGTTCTTGTGGAGGGAACGCACCAATCATCTTCACTACCCAGGCATAGATAATTGGTAGACTCCAACACAAAAAATAAGAGGGACGAGCAGAAATCAAATGTAGGAGTGTTCACGCATGAAGGGAATGCAACCCAAAGATCAAACCACTCCACTTGCAGCTCCATAAAGAATTCTTCAATGCATTAGTCCTTCAATGAATAGAACATGTCCACGATACCAACAACGTCTTACACATGAATAATCTCAAAGCTACCCTTATGCTTTTCTATGTTCTTAATAACTCCAACGTGGCCTCTATTACAGCCTCCGGTAACCATTACAACATTACCAACATCAAACTTGATGAACTCCTTGATCTTGCTATCTCTAAGTCAATCTCGAACGAATGAAACCAACAACAAGTTAAAGGCACAATCTCGTGTAGGTAGATTCATGCATCTAGGCATTCACTCATCCAGTCACTAGTTGTGGTCGTGGTTTCACGTTCCCACACAAGGTGCCAACTAGTTTCAAGAGAAGTTTCAATGCATTCACCATCCCCCCAGTTTCCAACATGGAACTTCTTCACAAAAGCAACTTCTTCTTGGTGTAGGAGAAGGATGTAAGAGAAAAAACTAAAATGAGAATCTTAAAAATATCATATATTCATATATTTAAAAAAAAATCTAAATCAAAGTGAATTAATAAAGATTCAACACAACACCTAATTTGTCAGGTACCAAAGATGTGACATTGATCTTAGAGATATTAGAGTAAAGGAAAGCCTATTTGTCAACAATAAAGCAAAATTTGTGAACAAATCATGATGACTTCATTTGGAAATGAACTCACCTCCATTGAACAAATCAAAAAGTTTGAATTTGTGTAAATGGAGACAAAGTTTAAAGGTTGCAATGTCATGGATGAGGGTTTCAAGTGACCATGAATTTGTTTGCACCAAAACTTGTGCCTAGACATAACACCTATTATCGAACTTTCATCAAGTTTAAACAAATATTTAAATACTAAGCCCTCACCAATGGGAAGCTTCGTCTTGTTAAGAGGTGTGTAGTATGTCCTCCATGAGGATGCCATGCTTCATCTTACCAAGAAGCCTAAAGTAGGTCCTCCATGTGGTGGTCCTCCAGAGGTTGGATTATTGAGTCGATAAGTGCATTCTACAACACAATATGAAAAAGATGTGATTCCTTCCATGCTGAATGGGGAAATGACTATAAATTTAAAATCCTCAAACATAGAACATGGTTGTAAATGAAAATTTGATAACCATAGCAAGGCATAGTGGAAAAGATCATATAAAACATATCTCATTGCTTCTTCCATTGAAAATCCCATAACATTCCTAAACATTATGGAAATAATAACTTAGCATTTCAAATGTAATCCATACCTTCATAACAAAGGAAATCCAATCATATTTGTTGAATGAAGTGGCTTGCTTTACTACTTTAATAGGGCAAGGTGTGTAAGGTGAAAATGAGAAGTTTTATTTATTAATATTATAATGCAAGTATCATACAATAAAGAAATTTGGTACATTGCAAACTAATGGTGTATATGCAAATAGTTCAAAAAAGAGCTTCCCGCAAAACAATAAAGTAT